>CAUYLG010017033.1:0-16989 GCA_963573385.1 Cacajao melanocephalus
TCAAGGTTCTTAGTTTCTTTACATTGGGCTAGAACATGTTCTTTTAGCTCTGAAAAGTTTCTTATTATCCACCTTCTGAAGCCTAATTTTGTTAATGGATTGCACTCGTTCTCCATCAGGCCTTGTTCCCTTGTTGATGAGGAACTATGATCCCCTGTAGAAGGAGAGGCATTCTGATTTTGAGTATTCTCAGCCTTTTTTACGCTGGCTTCTTCCCATCATTGTAAGTTTATCCACCTGTTGTTTGTAATTGCCAACTTTAAAATTAGGTCTCTGAGTGGACGTCCAACTTGTTGATTCCCAGCGCCGAAGTCTGAGCAACCCACTGCTCCGACTAAAACAGCAGCATTAAGATTCGTGATGCTTTTCTGCCTGGGAATCTCCGGTCTGGCTTCCCTCTTGAATCCCTTTTTCAATCAGGTAAATAGGCGACTGCCTTCCCGGAGCTCCAAACATTGACCAAAAGGGGACTCAGTCCCCTTTAATCTGCACCGAGAACTGCCGCGCCGAGACGCTGGCAAAACCTCCATGCCGGCCACAAGAGTCACGCTGGCGACCCGTGGGGCTCCTCCGCTGGGAATCTCCTGGTCCGTGGGCAACAAAAATTCATCTGTAAGTGTGGCGTCCTCTCGTTCTGTGTGCTTTCTCTGGGAGCTACAATCCTGAGCAGCTAGTAGTCAGCCATCTTGGATCTCTCTCTATATGAAGCAATTTTAAAGAATTTCCTTCTGTATCTCAAGATACGTTTCCTTATTGGATGGGCTCTTTTTCTTTTTTCTCCAAACTTTCTTTCTTAAGTAACTTTGCCTTTGTATACTTGCTTAATTGTCATGCCAGTTCCTTGTATCTGTCTCATTTATACCCTGTTGTCTCTGCCTAAACACTCTATTTGTTTAGATAATTGGGATAGTAACTATGCTTTCTTCACACAGTACTGAGGCCACCTTTCTTTTATTTTGTCTAAGAGATGTGGTGTCAAGTCTGGAGGTACTGCCTTTATCTAATGATTGTGGGATAGGGAACAAAATGGGAGTGAAAGCGGTGGCAGTGTTGTTTGCAGCAGGATCTCTGCTTTCTCTACTTTTCTCTTTTGAGTTTTGCCTGTGTGTGTGTGTGTGTGTGTGTGTGTGTGTATTTGAGTGTGTGTGTATGCCATACCAAAGTTTACTTTTCCTAGTTATAGACAGTAGTGAATTGAGGTTTAATGAACATATACAAATGTAAGGGCCCGCATCATGGAAAATAATGCAACATTCTGAATATAAAATTAGGTTTAAAGTCTTATAAGAGACTCATGTACATGAGGGAAGCCCGAGGCTTAAGCTTCCTTAGCCTTAAGTAAATCTTCCTTAACTGGGTCTACTCCGTACCCATGTGACTTCAGATTACTTTTCTTATGGAATGTGTAGTGCAGAAATCGTTTCTTCTAAAGAAGTCTCCTCTTTGTTCTCCATTTCTACTTTACAGCAATGTTTCCAGATGTTGTTTCCTTTGCTCCATGGTCTGAAGAAGAGAAAATGAATGTGCTACCTTTGGTTATTTCATTTAAGAATTTGAGATATTGTTCAGGACTCTGTGCAAACACCATCATGATTTTGGGACATGGGGAGAGGATCTGTGCTGTGCTCTCTTTTCCCACTCTCTATAAAGTCTCAGACTTTTTCTTTTCCACATTTACCGATTTAGGTTGTTATTAGCACTTGTTTGGCTACTATTTTTAAATTTTATCTAGGTTTTATTGAGGAAAGAAGACACATTTTGTGAAGAATTTCTTAGAGAAGCCCTGCACCTTCTCTGCTCCTTTCAAAGGTGCAGTGACCTCTTTCTCTGAAATTGTCTTCCCAGATATCTCAACATAGTTTACCACAATTGTTCATTGGCTTTCTTTTGAAGATTAACCACCCCGCCTATGCTTCCCTGAAACGGCCTTTTCCTACTTCATTGGCAGAAATTTTTGCTGTCTCTCTGTTAGAGTTTTCTTTCTTAATTCGGAAGTAAAGTTTTCTTCAGAGTTCAACCTTATGCTGTAGTCTTTTTCTCCACAGTCGTTGATTGGCTAAATACCAATTGCATGTTAAAGATTCCCAAACTCATGTTTATAGCAGACTGCTCCTTTGAGCTCCAGAAATGAATACCTATCTCAACTTAGACATTTCACAACTATCTGACGCTTACCTGAACAAATCAGAATTTTACTTTCCCCTTCTTAAACTCTACCTTGGATTCCACATGAATTCTTCACTTTAGTATATATAAATAATAAATTCTATTTTTGCTCATGTATTTACCATTGATAAAACACATGTATAAAAGGTATTTATAAATAATATATATGTACAATGCAATGGTTATTAATATGGGTTTAGTATCACTTATGCGAAATGCCTGGGACAGCAGGTTTTTTGAAGTTTGAACTTTTTCAGATTTTAGAATATTCTTATATATACATAACGAGATATCTTGAGAATGAAACCAAATTTACTTATGTTTTATATGCACTTTAAATACATAGCCTGAAGGTAATTTTATATAACATTTTTAATGTTTTTGTGCATAAAATAAAATTTTGACTGCCTTTTGGCTGAGGCCCATCATGTGAGGTCAAGTGTGAAATTTTCAGCTTGTGGTGTCATGTTGGTGCTCAAAAAGTGGAGCATTTTGGATTTTAGATTTCTAATCTAGGGATGCTCCCCCTGTGCTTCCTATGAACTTAAGAAATAGGCCTAGGCTAGGCACGGTGCCTCATGCCCCTAGTCCCAGCACTTTGGGAGTCTGAGGCGGACGGATCATGAGGTCAGGAGATCGAGATCATCCTGGCTAACACAGTGAAACCTTGTCTCTACTAAAAATACAAAAAAAAAAATTAGCCAGGCATGTTGACAAGTGCCTGTAGTTCCAGCTACTTGGGAGGCTGAGGCAGGCGAATCCCTTGAACCCAGGAGACAGAGGTTGCGGTGAGCTTAGATCACACCACTGCACTCCAACCTGGGCAACAGAGTGAGACTCTGTCTCAAAAAAAAAAAAAAAGGAAAAGGAAAAAAGAAATAGGCCCAGTATTAGTGGCTTTGAAATCCCTAATGTGCTCCCTTCAGATGTGTCCCTTTGCCAACTCCCTCCTTGAATCACAAACTTGACTTCTCTTGATTTTCCTTACAGTTTTTCCATATATATGCAGATATCTAGATAGCTGTGTGTGTGTATCTGTAGGCAGGTAGCTAAATATAACTTTATATGACTCTCCCCATATATATGTAGACATATAGAGAGAATATATGTTTAGAGATACATATATTTCTAATTTCAGAAAAAATTCAATAAAAATATCATAGTGAGTCCTGAAAGTGAGTGACATCAATATGAAAATATGACATATAACAGAGGTGGTACTAGACATCATTGTGGCAAAACTATTGCATGAATGGCACTGGGACAGTTAAATCTGTGTATGGAACAAAATTAAATTGGTTGTCTGTATCACACTATTCATACAAAAACACTCTTTACTTACACAAAAACAAGAAGCAAGGCTTGGGAAATAGAGGTGGCACACGTCAGAACAGAAGTCATACTGTCCTCTTATACATGGTAGCCACTCTCTTTACTGTTCAGTCATTATCAAGACAAATCATAAAAATAAAGAGCAGATAAATTTATGAGGAGAGAAATATGGTTACAAAAAGAAGTGACAGTTGCAAATCAAAAGAGAAGCAACAATGTAAACCAAACTACTGGTTTAAATGAGAAAGAGAACATTAAAATTTGAACAAGAGGCTAAAATATGGAAAATTATTAGGCTAAACATTTAATATTTTAGAATGAAGTCATAATAAAAAAAGAAAAGTTATGGAGATTTTTTAAAAAGTGATAAAGTTATAAATGTAATACTGAAAAGATAAAGAGTTAAACATTTTAAAGAAATGAAATTAAGGGTTCACGAAAAAAAAAAAGAAAAGCACGAAAACATTAGAAAGAGACAAGGAAGGTGACCGGGCGCGGTGGCTCAGGCCTGTAATCCCAGCACTTTTGGAGGCCAAGGCAGGCGGGTCACAGTCAAGCTATCAAGACCATTCTGGCCGACATGGTGAAACCCGTCTTTACTGAAAATACAAAAATTAGCCAGGCATGGTGGCACACACCTGTAATTGTAATCCTACTGAGGCAGGAGAATTGCTTGAACCTGGGAGGCGGAGGTTGCAGTGAGCTGAGGTTGCACCACTGAACTCCAGCCTGGGTGACAGAGCGAGACTCTGTCTCTGGGGAAAAAAAAAAAAAAAAAAAAAAAAAAAAAAGGTGCATCACAGGAAGGTTGCGGAGCACTGTCCAGCTTCGTTGGGTACCTTGTCTTCTGCTATGAACTTCATTGTCTTCGCTTTCTTCTCAGCTGAGGGGCAGAGAATCACAGGCTGCCATTTCTTTATTATATAATGTGTTCTATACCAGTTCACAGAAATCATTTTTATTTATGGTATATACCATAATGTTGCCATTGTCCTCTCACTTTTTTTTTGATCACAAGAATAAACTTCAGTTTGTCCATTTCAAATCTCTAAAGTTGTAAGGTTGTTTTCAGGTACAAATAAAGCCCATGCCATACTGAGACAGCTTTTTACAGTGTAGTAAGCATAACTGATGTATTTAATGGGCAAGTATTTGCTCCCCAACACTTGGGAGCAAGAAGTACCATAGTATTATTATTTAAAAACAAGTTTTACTATGATTTCCAATAATGAGGATCTTTGGGGCTTACAAGGTTCTTGAAACACAGGTGAAGATTTGCTCCTTATGCTGTGGTAAATTCCATTGCTGTTTTCTCTCTGTTACTGGTGAAGGAGATGAGTCCTCCAGGTTCTTGGAGTTTTGAACAAAGACTTGAACAAAATGAACTAACAAAGTAATAAAAGAATGAACCAATAAAGGCATAGATTTATTAAAACAAAAGTAAATTCCACAGAGTGGAAGCAAGTGGCTTACCAGCCCTGGTTACAGAATTTTCTGGGGTTTAAATACCCTCTAGATGTTTCCCATTGGTTACTTGGTTACATTCTATGTAAATGAAGACGTGGCATGTGACCAGTCTGGTTGTGGGAGGCAACCAATCAGGTTGAAGTGAAATTACAAAGCTATGGTCTATACGGAGATGGCTTGTGATCAATCTGATTGATTGCAGCAGGGGACCAGTCAGAGGTACTTTCCATTTTTCATCTGTAATGCAGAAACGTGAGGGGTTGCAAAAAGAGTGGCCTCTGAGACTTTTGTTACTTAGGCATGGAGAGGTGGGGTTTTCCTTTTGATTGAATTCTAGGAAGTCCTTGTGAATTGGCCTTAGGTTCCCTGCCTCCAGACCCTATTCTCCTGCTGCACTTCCGCCGCCCAACCAATGACCGTCTCCTCCTATTTCTGTCAAGCAGTGCTTCCTCTCAGAGGCTCAGAGATGAGTGTAACTCAGAGCGGACTTAGCCACAAAGAAACTTGCTCATAACTCAGAGCGGACTTAGCCACAGAGAAACTTGCTCCTGCTCTCACGTGCTGTTTCAGAGGCAGGCTTCTCCGGTGTCCTGTTTCCACTTCTCTGGCCTGCTGAAGACAAACAGTGTCTGTATATATTACCATTCAGTATATCATTACTGAAAAGCTCCATTAATCTTAAAAACCCCTTGAAAGAAAAATTCTAGGTTGACTTTGACCCTATACCTTCTATGATACTTCTTGATTGCAATCTAAAACGGTACCTCCGTTCTCCAATCCACCTGCAATGATAAAAACTTGACAAAGTAACGGTTTCCTGTCCATTTCCCTGTGGGCTACAGAGATTCTAGCAAACTTCTATACTCAGCCAAATCGTGAAAAGATTTTATTTAGAAACTCACACTCATAAAGGAAAACTTTCCTTTTATCGGCTGGCTTTGTTTGGCAGTGTCTCCTTGTAGCAACTGACTCAGCTCTAGTCTGACAGAACTCAGATGAGGCCCCTATCGGCTCTCTTATAACATCTTAGCTCTTTCATTGTTCCGTGTTAGAAAAGACTGGGGAAAAAAAGAAAAAAAAAGTAATGCGATTTACCCCCTGGGGTTTTGAGAACAATCTAAAACTGAAATTTTCATTTTTGTTCTAGAACAATTTTCTGGGTGATAAAATTTTCATTTAATTCACGTATTTTCTTCTTCCATAGAATGTTGCAGTACCTAAAACCTACCTTCTGGAAAATACTGCTCTGCTACAGAAAAGGTTGCTATTGTTTCATTCTTTAGAAATACTTAAATGAATCTTTAAAATTTCTCCACAATTCTCTTAACATCCAGAGCCTTATACAGGAAGATGAGTGTAAAAATCAATGATCAGTTGGTAATTTCTTTTCCATACGTCACAAAGTCAATTACATTAAGTTCTTACGTTAAAATGTACTGTTCTAAAATAAAAAGTTAATATTGCTTTTATGTTCACAGGGCATTTCTATTTTTGTAAATAACATAGAATAAACACGGAGAATTATGTCACTTTTTAGTCATTGGGATTTAAGTTTTTTCCTGAAGAAATCACTTAAAAATTCTTCAAATACAAGTTGGAATGAGAATATGTACTTCATAACTAAACTATAGAAAAATTTCTCAGCTGCCTGCATGTACTCTAAACACAGCCATTCTTGGATAGCACTTTTCTGTTACTTTCTTATTCTATTAGCACTATTTTTGAAGTTTCTGACCTTCACTGCCAGTGAAAGTTCTTTTGATGCCAGTCTTTGATCCTTGCGCATTGTAATTCAGATGGAAAGTATAGCATACATCTAGCTTGAGAGTAGCAAAGATATTTATATATTTGAAAAGGTTTGCTGGTCTTGGCTAAACATTTGAGCTTTCAAAAATAATTTACTGGAAATTAAATTTGCAATATAGTAATAGTGGACGTTGTAGTTACGCATGGCTGAATATATTTTATACCTCTTCAATAGGCCATTTTTCATATATGATATCCTATGAAAATCTGAAATATTTTTTCTTTGCTTTCTGTATTTTCTTGTATGCACAGAATGACTCCTTCAGCCCTTGCCTCTGCTCACTATATAACTTTACCTTTTATTTTAAACAAGCCATGAGGTGACATCATCTCTTTGCACAGATAACAATTTATCCTTTTGATGTAGAGAGGTTCAGAAAGTTAGCCACACTAAATATGGTTTTGGTTTTTATTATATAACAAATGCCACAACCTATATTGACAGCAGAGTCACATCTCTGTACTGCAGATAGAAAATGAGAGATTGGAACTTGCTGTGCTAAACTGCTGAGATCACCATCATACATTATTAATTAAAATAAATAAGAAATAAAAGAAAAATGACTTTTGCTCTTGCTATTTGAAAGGTCTGTAGTGCATTATCTAGTCATCAATTCAATTTCTTTTACCACATCATGCACCAAATTTATACTATGTGGGTGCCAAAATTCTCTCTATGACCTTGTCACTTTAAGTTTTCATAAATTCTCCCCCACACCCAAGTATCTATCTCATATTCACTAGAAACTCCCTTCCCTGAATCTTATATTTACAATCACAGAGCCTACGAATAAAATCCAAGCTGCTGTCATCAATGGGTTATTTCAAAATAACTAAAAAGAATATGAGCAAATCTGTCACTTGGAAAAGTTAAACTGCATTCCATGTTTTGTTGGGTGACCTTGAAAGAAACGTTTAGTCTGTGTCTGCTAGGTTCCAAAACGTAGAGCTGAGGTGATCAACTGAGTAACTGATTTTAGAAAAAGGAGGAGGAGGAGGAGGAAGAGAAAGAGAAAAATGAGAAAGAAAGATAGAAGGAAAATCGATTTTCTGAAAATATCAAGTATTTTTAAAAGAATTTCTTAGATATGACTAAAATAATCATCACTCAATTAAAAAATGGAGAAATCAATCTACCATGTAATCTTTGATAATTTGAAAATATTTCTGTAAATTCATTGGTATTCTTTCCTTTAAAAAGAAGCATAATTTCTCTACTCTTGAATGTGGGCTGGACTTGGGACCTACTTTTAACAGCTAGAATATGCTGGAAATCTTGCTGTGTGATTATAAAAGGCATAATAGGTTATAAAAGGGATAGCTTTTGCTTGGCTGTAGTTCTTTTGCGTCACTTTTGAAGTATGCCAGTTGCCATATTGTGAGGACACTCAACTTCCCTGAAAAAGGTTTATATGGAGAAGAAGCAAGGCCTTACAACAGCCGGTGTTGATTTACCAGTCATGTAAATGAGCCAGCTTGGAACTGAGTAATTCTTCCTTACTCAGATATTCAGTTGACTGCAGTCTTAACCAACATCTGACTGCAACATCACTGCAAACCCAAAGCTAGAACTGCCCATTCAAACTACTCCAGAATTTATGACCCATGGAAGCTGAGAAATAACAAATGCGTGTTGCTGTTTTTAGATATTAAAGCTTTGGGGTAATATCAATAGCTACATATCAATAGATAATTAACATTTAGTCACAATATTAATATTTATTTACAGTCTACTCTTTGAGTTAAAGATGAAGAGAAATGTCTATTATTTTATACATCCTCTGCTACCAACCTGGTTCTTACAGTCCTCCACTTCAGTTGCAAAATTAAAAAATGTTTAATGGAAGCAAACTTAGAAGTTAGTGTTAAAGATGGGTTCTAGCTATGATGGTGTAAGCACCCTCAAGAATAGCGCTTATTTCAATCTTAAAACTAGAGTTTTTCCAAAAATAGTTTACATTTTTCTTTTCATTTTATTTAAATGTTATACTACCTTTTTTGTATATTATGCATTTTTCCTTTCATCATTCTTTTCTGTGGTTTATATTAATTATATATTAATAATAAATCTGTTATAATGCTGACCAATAAATTTCTCAGTAATGATTGAAAGATAGGAAAATGCTGTCCTTTGGGAATGAGGGAAGATAATTTTTGTAATACTTTTTGTTTAGTATAAACATTTATTTTGTTTCATTCTTTGAAATGTATTCTAATATAAAAGCAAAGTTTATTTATACTATTTATTTAGAGCTCCAGTTTTTTTTTAACTACATAAACAAATAAAATTTTCACATACCCTGAAGCAGAGTAAGTAGAAAGGAAAGTTAATGTATAAAAAATAATTTGATTATTTACCTTGTTGGTGGGCTACTATATTGGAAATTTGGAGTCAGGACCTTCACATTTATCGGGTATGACCTCAGTTTATATCAATAAAAAATTACAGCCCAAATAAGTTAAGCAAATAGTGGAGTAAATAATACTAGAATGCAAGTTTAGTAGAGTATCCATTCCACTTTATCTTATTGCTTCTTGTTTTGAAACTATTTTTATCAGCTTGCCAAATTTACATTTTTAACCAGAGTCACTATCTTATTGTCAAAATTGTATACCGTCGTTTTACTCCCATTTGACTAGGCTGTGGAACACAAGCTTTTCTCTATCATAAAAACACTGTGGAGCTGTAGAAGTAGAGGGAACTCCTAAAGCCAGAGACTGTTTTGACTCTGTCAGCCTGGATTGCTAGTGCATGGCTCCAGGTAAATCATTAATACAATTGAACTCAGCTGCAGTTCAGTGATGTCTGAATGTGTACAGGTTGTTTCACCTCTACATCTGTATTCCTGAATATATAATCAAGTTACTAAAGAATAGAGAATATAGAATTGATTGTTCTATACACAGTTGCTCATCAGCAAACTTACCCACGTTCTCACATACGGTAAACAGTCTCTTCACTTTCTTGCTCCTATAGTCATCTGAAGTGGCTGAGGTTTGCTCCTTCACTGCATATTCATCTCCCAGAGATGAAATAGGCCTCCTTACTCGTCATTATGATTGGAAGACAATTATATCAGTCAGTTCTCACGCTCCTATAAAGAACTTCCAGGGACTGGGTAATTTATGAAGAAAAGTTTAATTGACTCACATTTCTACAGGCTATATAGAAAGCATGGCTGGCAGGCCTCAGAAAACTTACAGCCATGGCAGAAGGGGAAGCAAGCATGTCTTAACATGGTGGAGCAGGAGAGAGTAAAAAGGAGAAGGGCTACACATTTTTAAATAATAAGATCTTGTGAGAGCTCATCATCATGAGAACAGTAAGGGGAGATCTGCCTCAAGATTCAATCACCTCTCAGCAGGTCCCTTCCCTGAAATTGAGAATTCCAATTTGACGTGAGATTTGCATGAGAACACAGAGCCAAACCATAAAACAATTCTCTTGTATTGGTTCTAAAAGCATCCAGTTTTTAATCTGACAATTCCATGTCATGAGGCTATCCTATCCAGTGTCCCTCCTTGCTGCTGTTGGTATCTGTAGTAGTCCATTCTCACACTGCTGTAATGGTAATACCTAGAACTGGGTAATTTATAAAGAAAATAGATTTAATTGACTCACAGTTCAGCACAGCTGGGGAAACCTCAGGAAACTTAGAAACATGGCAGAAGGTGAAGGGAAAACAAGGCACCTTCTTTTTGAGGTGGCAGGAAAGAGAAATGTGGAATGAAGGGACAAGAAAACCATCCCATCTTTTGAGAACTCACCCACTATCATGAGAACAGCATGGAAAAACTGTCTCCATGATTCAGTCACCTTCAGCTGTTCTCTGCCTAGACAGATAGGGGATATCGTGATTATGGGGCTATAATTCAAGATGAGATTTGGGTGGGGACACAGCTAAACCATACCATTCCATCCCAGCCCCTCCCAAATCTCATACCCCTTTCACATTTCAAAACCAACCATGCCTTCCCAACAGTTCCCCAAAGTCTTAATTCATTCCAGCGTTAACACAAAAGTCCAAGTCCAGAGTCTCACCTGAGACAAGGTAAATTCCTTCTGCCTATGAGCCTATAAAATCAAAAGCAAGTCAGTTACTTCCCAGATACAATGGGGATATTGGCACTGGGCAAATACATTTATTTGAAATAGGAGAATTGGCCAAAACAAAGCCCGTTAAAGTCTGTAATCCAGTGGGGCAGTCAAATCTTAAAGCTCCAAAACGATCTCCTTTGACTCTGTGTCTCACATGGAGGTCATGCTGATGCAAGAGGTGGGTTCCCATGGTTCTTGGGCAGCTCTACCCTTATGGCTTTGTGGGGTACAGCCCCTGTCTCAGCTGCTGCTTTCATGGGCCGGCATTGAGTGTCTGTGGCTTTTCCAGGCACATGGTGCAAGCTGTCAGTGGATCTGCCATTGTGGAGTTTGGAGGATGGTCGCCTCGTTTTTTTTTTGAGATGGAGTCTTGCTCTGTCGCCAGGCTGGAGTGCAGTGGCGCAATCTCGGTTCACTGCACCCTCCGCCTCCTGGGTTCAAGCGATTCTTCAGCCTCAGCCTCCCGAGTAGCTGGGACCACAGGCATGTGCCACCATGCCCGGGTATTTTTTGTATTTTTAGTAGAGACGGAGTTTCACCATGTTGGCCAGGTGGTCGCCTTCTTTTCACAGCTCCACTAGGTAGTGCCCCAGTGGGGACTCTGTATGGGGGTTCCCAAACCTCAATTATTGACTTCTGTGTACCCTCAAACCCAACACCACGTGTAAGCTGCCAAGGCTTGGGGGTTGCACCCTCTGAAGCCAAGGCCTGAGCTGTGTGTTTGCCCCTGTTAGCCATGCAGGGGTGCAAGGCAGCAAATTCCCAGACTGCACAAAGCAGCAAGGCCCTGGGCCTGGCCCACAAAATCATGTTTTCTTCCTAGCCTTCCAGGCCTTTGACGGGAGGGTCTGCCATGAAGGTCTCTGACATGCCCTGTAGATATTTTCCCCATTGTCTTGTGATTAACATTCAGCTCCTCATTACTTATGCAAATTTCGATAGTGGGCTTTAATTTCTGCCTAGAAAATGGATTTTTCTTTTCTATTGCATTGTCAGGCTGCAAATTTTCCAAACGTATGCTCTGCTTCCTCTTCAATGCTTTGACGCTTAGAAATTCCTTCCATCAGATAGCCTAAATCATCTCTCTTAAGTTCAAATTTCCATTAATCTCTAGGGCAGGGGCAAAATGCCACCAGTCTCTCCACATAGCAGGAGTGACCTTTACTCCGGTCCCAACAAGTTTGTCATTCCATCTTAGACCACCTCAGCCTGGACTTCATTGACCACTATCGGCATTTTGGTCGAAGTTGCTCAACAAGTCTCTAGGAAGTTCCAAGCTTTATCACATCTTACTGTCTTCTGAGCGCTCCTAGCTGTCTGAACCTCTGCCTGTTACCCAGTTCCAAAGATACCACATCTTCAGGCATCTTTATAGCAGCTCCCCACTACCGTTACCAATTTACTGTATTAGTCCTTTCTTACACTGCTGTAAAGATATTACCCAGACTGGGTAATTTTCAAAGGAAAGAGGTTTATTTTACTCACTGTTCAGCATGGCTGGGAAGGCCTCAGGAAACTTACAGTCATTCCAGAAGGTGAAAGGGAAGCAAAGCACCTTCTTCATGAGGTGGCAGAAAGGAGAAGTGCTGAGTGAAGGGGAAAGAACCCCTTAAAAAACGATCAGATTTTCTGAGAACTCACTATGATAAAAACAGTGTGGGGAAAAATCACCCCCATGATTCAATTCCCTTCACCTGGTCTATTCCTTGACATGTAGGGATTGTGGGGATTATAATTCAGGTTGAGGTTTGGGTGGGGACACAAAGCCTAACCATATCAGTGTCTGTGATATCACTTGCATATGTTTTTGTCCACAGCCCCTGGCTCCTAACTCCCATAGCTCTGTTGAAGTGTTGGGGTGCTTTAGGCCTCAGAAAACAGAATCTCTCTCTCTGATCTTCTCCTGCCCTCCTTTCACTGGCCCAAAAAGGGACTCTAATCTGACTGTGGGTCATTCCAGAGAGGGTCCTGCTCCATACCCTGGAGGAATAAATGCTGTAGAGAATGGCCAAGAAGCGTATATTTTTAGAGAGGCCTTTCTCTGCTGAGATCATGCTCTTTTTGCCCTAGCAGATTCCTACATGGTTGTCAGTCATGCCTATCCAATGAAGTTTCATTAAAAGGCCATAGAGGACTGAGTTTGGAGAGCTTCTGGGTAGGCAAGCACATGAAGGTTCCTGGAGGATGGTGTACTAAGAGACAGCACGGAAGCTCATGCCCCTTTCTTCATATTTTGCCCTATGTATCTCTTCATCATTATCTTTTGTGATAAACTGGTAAATGTAAGTAAATGTTTCCTTGAGTTTTGTGAGTCACTCCACCAAATGAATCCAAGGAGAGTGGAGCCCCAACTTGATGCCAGTCACTGAGAAGTTCTGGAGGTCCAGAATTGTAACTGGTTTCTGAAGGAAGGGCTGTCTTGGAGACTGAACCCTCAACCTGTAGGATCAGACACTAGCTCCAGTTAGATAATGTCGGAATTAAACTGGAAGACACCCAGTTGGTCTGCTGCAGAATTGATTGCTTGCCTAGTGATGGCAAGAATCCAATATTTGGCCACAGAATTTTTCTTCTGTGTTGTTGATTATTGTGTGTTGAAAGGTTAGGAAAAATCACTTTTGAAGGTGTTTGAGTTTTTTTTCCAAACAGTGATTCTCTTGTCACTTTCTCTTATTCCCTTAAGCCATTAGCTCCTGGTTTAGGGTCACTTTCTCCACCACAACTTCTGCTGTAATTATTAAGAATTTCAGTATCTACTTAGAGGATATTTTCTCCTTTCCTTCAATATTTGTGTCCCCACGTACTCACTTGCAAGATTATATCCTAGAACTTGTCATGACCAGTAACTGCAGTTCCTCTAAATTTAATTAACAACTACCCCATTCTCTAACAACCACTTCCTATCTTTCCAGTTCACGTAGTCTAAAACCCCCACTCCAACGATCTGTTTAACTCATGGGCCTGTAGACAATTGACCAACCACTTTTTATTATCCTCTAATAGTAAAACCCCTTCCTCCTATTTCTGTTTCTCTTCTTAGATGCTTAAATTCCATTTTCATCAGCTGCAACCACTCCTTGGCCCGTACACTTATCTCCCTTGACTTTCACTCACTTTCCTGTACTCTCTTGGCAAAGCCAGCGTGTGTCACATATACATCCAACTTGTCTCCCTTCCACTTCTGCCCAGTAGAAAGCTGGCGGGAGAAAAGCACACCACATCACTTTAAACATGACCGCAAATTTAAAGTGAGCTTTTAATGATGCCTATAATTCACATGGTGGTTTCCTAATCTAGTCACTCTCCCATTTTCTTTGATGACTATTTCAAACTGTCTTTCCTCTCTTCAGATCTTCAACGCCTGCTCCTTTATGCTCATTCTCAGCCTGTGACCTGACATGCTATTTTCCTAAGAATATTGAAGCACTCAAAAGAGAATTACAGAAAGCCTCAGCAAACACATTCGCCTAATTATTACCAGTGCCTGTGAACTGTGTCTGTTGCTGAAACCTATCTTTACTGCAAGCACTGGACAATTCTTCCATCTATGTGCCAGTTTCTGTGTGCCCACGCAAGCATATTGCTTAAGAAAATCTTCTCTCTTTGTTGTATCATTGCTTCCTTTATCTCTACTGAAATTGTCCTCATGAATCAAATTTTTCTGTATATCTCCCACCTTAAAATAATTCTCCTTGGATCTTTCACCTCTCCCTGGTTACCACACTGGATTTTTTCATTACTTAGAAAACTTCTCAAAACAGTTGTCACCAGCCCTCTCTAATTTCCTTGCTGTTGTTTTTCTTGAATTTACCGTGTTTAGGCTTTCGTGCCTACAACCCCATTGAAATGACTGTTGTCAAAGTTACCGATGACTTCTGCATTGCACCTATTCTCAGTCCCGTATTTGGCCTATCAACAGCATTCAACAGGGTTGAAGGGCCTTTTGTCCTGCAGATGCTGTCTTCACTTGGCTTTCAGGATACCCCACTGTTACGGTTTTTCTCCCGAGTTACAGGTTGCTCATTCTCAAGCTCTTTTGCTGATGTCTCTTCTACTTGCCTACTTAAAATTAAAGTGTTCCAGAGTTCCGTCTTTTGTTTTTAATTCATACTTCAGCTTCAGGTTTAATAAAATATCAACTTTAAGACAATCATATCTTGATTAATCCTAAATGAACTCAGATATCATCCTTGAATTTCGAAGTTGCATAATTAACTGCCTATTTGACATTTTTATCTGGACGTCTAATGGACCTCTCAATATCAACATATTCAGAAATAAATTCCTTATATTCCTTAAAAGCTGATTTTTCTTCAGTCTTTCTCATCACTTAAAGATAATTCCATCCTTCCAGTTGCTCATGCCAAAATGCCTTGAATCTTCCTTTTTCTTCAGTCTGACAGCAAATTGTTTTGGCTCTGTCTTCAAAATATATCCAAAATCTGATCATTTCTCACTGTATCTTTTTTTTTTTTACCACCCCTGTCCAATCCAGTTCCATCATTCTAAAACGTCTTCACCAGTCACCAGCATCTGCCATAAGCCCCTTCAATTTGTTCTTATTACAACTGTCTGTATCTTTTTTAGAAACATAAATTCGATCAGATCAACCCTCTGCTCATGATTCTTCAAAGGCTTTCCATCACACTTCAAGTAAAACCCAAATTACTGGAAAAGAAAACCTGTGGCCTCATCTCTCACAATTTCACCTTGCCCACCGTGCTCCAGCCACAATGACCTCCTTACTCTTCTTTAAACAAATTGGACATGTCTCCACATCAGGGCCTTTGCACGGGATGTTTCCTCTAGTGACACTGGCACTTCCGTTAGTATTTACATGGCATTTTTTACTTCTACCAGCTCTTCGCTTGAATGTCACTTTGTCCATGAAGACTTTTTGGCAAATCTACTTAAGACCACCTACAATCCTTGTCTTCTTTGGTTTTCTTTATAACACTGTCTATTATGCTGTGTGTTTTATACAGTTTATTTAGGGCCTGTACCTGCTCACTAAACTAAAAGTCTTGTGAAGGTAGAGATTTTCCTCTTTCACTCCTCTATTTCTAGCACCTAGAATAGTCTTTGATACAGAGCATAAATGTTAGTGGGATTTCTGTTATTAGTGATAGTATACAAAGGAATAAATTGAGTAATAAATATGAGCTGAATTAACATAATAAAATGTTTTTTTTTACATCCATAATGATATGAACATACTAAAAAGTGTGTTGCTTTTAATTCTTTACTGTATTTAGCATGAGGTGGTTTGTAGCACAGGTCCAGAGATGAACAAGAGTGGAAGATCTAGAATCTTCTTATATTGGAAGAGGAACAAGAGTGGAAGATCTAGAATCTTCTTATATCTAAAATAGATAGGGCAAGCCAGCCTGAACATGGTTGGGAGGGGAAACTTGAGGACAATTAATAAAGGTAAAGAAGGCCTGGTTTTTTTTTTTTTTTTTTTCCCCCCTGTGGGTTCAGCAGTGAACAGAGCAAATAAATATAGTACATATGCGTGCATCAAGGCATGGAAGACAATTTTATGAGCTACACGTATGTCGAGTAATTCAGACCAATTAAAATGGACAGAGTCTTATAGACAGATAAAAATACACAAGCAGGAGTCAGGTTATACTTTTTAAACTAGGTGCCGAGGACTAGTAATTTCTAACATGGACATAGCTCTTTACTGATTTCAAAGATGTTTTCGCATGAATTCCCTTATTTGATCATCATGATACTTGGAACAAGGAAAAGACTCATTTCAGTTTTTTTTTTTTGCCATTTTATTTTTATTTTATTTATTTTTTTCCTTTTTTTTTTTAATTTTTATTGTATTTTAGGTTTTGGGGTACATGTGAAGAACATGCAAGATTGTTGCATAGGTACACCAGTGGCAGTGTGATTTGCTGCTTTTCTCCCCTTCACCTATATCAGGCATTTCTTCCCATGCTATCTCTCCCCACCTCCCCACCTCCCACTGTCCCTCCCCTATTTCCCCCCCAACAGACCCCTGTGTGTAGTGCTCCCCTCCCTATGTCCATGTGTTCTTATTGTTCAACGCCCGCCTATGAGTGAGAACATGTGGTGTTTGTTTTTGTGTTCTTGTGTCAGTTTGC
>CAUYLG010017035.1:0-21101 GCA_963573385.1 Cacajao melanocephalus
CGAAAAGAGGGAATCCTTCCCAAATCATTTTATGAGACCAAGATCATCCTGATACCAAAATCTGGCAGAGACACAACTAAAAAAGAAAACTACAGGCCAATATCCATGATGAACATTGATGCAAAAATCTTCAATAAAATACTGGCAAACTGAATCCAACAGCACATCAAAAAGCTTATCCACCACAATCAAGTAGGCTTCATCCCAAGGATGCAAGGCTGGTTGAACATATGCAAATCTATAAACATATTCCATCACATAAACTGAACCAAAGACAAAAACCACATGATTATCTCAATAGATGCAGAGAAGGCCTTCAACAAAATTCAATAGCCCTTTATGCTAAAAACTCTCAATAAACTAAGTATCAATGAAACGTATCTCAAAATAATAAAAGCTATTTATGACAAACCCACAGCCAATATCATACTGAATGGGCAAAAACTAGAAGCATTCCCTTTAAAAACTGGCACTAGACAAGGATGCCCTCTTTCACCACTCCTATTCAATATAGTATTGGAAGTTCTAGCCAGAGCAATTAGGCAAGAAAAAGAAATAAAGGGCACTCAATTAGGAAAAGAAGAAGTCAAATTGTCCCTATTTGCAGACAACATGATCATATATTTAGAAGACCCCATCATTTCAACCTAAAACCTCCTTAAGCTGATAAGCAACTTCAGCAAAATATCAAGATACAAAATCAATATGCAGAAATCACAAGCATTCCTATACACCAAAAACAGACAAACAGAGAGCCAAATCTTGAGCAAACTCCCATTTACAATTGCTACAAAGAGAATAAAATACCTAGGAATACAACTAACAAAGGATGTAAAAGATTTCTTCAAGGAGAACTACAAACCACTGATCAAGGAAATAAGAGAGGCCACAAACAGTTGGAAAAACATTCCATGCTCATGGTTAGGAAAAATCAATATTGTGAAAATGGCCATATTGCCCAAAGTAATTTACAGATTCAATGCTATCCCCATCAAGTTACTGTTGACTTTCTTCACAGAACTGGAAAAAACCACTTTAAACTTCATATGGAAACAAAAGAGAGCCTGCATAGACAAGACAATCCTAAGCAAAAAAAAGAAAGCTGGAGGCATCATGTTACCTGACTTCAAACTATACTACAAGGCTACACTAATCAAAACAGGATGGTACTGGT
The DNA here is from genome assembly GCA_963573385.1 of Cacajao melanocephalus. Taxonomy (NCBI): domain Eukaryota; kingdom Metazoa; phylum Chordata; class Mammalia; order Primates; family Pitheciidae; genus Cacajao; species Cacajao melanocephalus. The sequence continues at coordinate 1,175 of CAUYLG010017035.1, forward strand.
ACCAAAACAGAGATATAGACCAATGGAATAGAACAGAGGCCTCGGAAGCAATGCCACACATCTACAACCATCTGATCTTTGACAACCTGGACAAAAACAAGCAATGGGGAAAGGATCCACCGTTTAATAAATGGTGTTGGGAAAACTGGCTAGCCATGTGCAGAAAGCAGAAACTGGACCCCTTCCTTACACCTTATACAAAAATTAACTCCAGATGGATTAAAGATTTAAACATAAGAACTAACACCATAAAAACCCTAGAAGAAAACATAGGCAACACCATTCAGGAAATAGGCGTAGGCTAGGACTTCATGACTAAAACACCAAAAGCAACAGCAACAAAAACCAAAATAGACAAATGGGATCTAATTAAACTTAAGAGCTTCTGAACAGCAAAAGAAACAATCATTAGAGTGAACCGGCAATCAACAGAATGGGAAAAAATTTTTGCAATCTACCCAACTGACAAAGGGCTAATACCCAGAATCTACAAAGTACTAAAGCAGATTTACAAGAAAAAAACAAACTCATTCAAAAGTGGGCGAAGGATACAAACAGACACTTTTCAAAGGGAGACATTTATGCAGCCAACAAACGTATGAAAAAATGCTCATCATTATTGGTCGTTAGAGAAATGCAAATCAAAACCACATTGAGATACCATCTCACGCCAGTTAGAATCATGATCATTAAAAAATCTGGAGACAACAGACACTGGAGAGGATATGGAGAAAAAGGAACACTTTTACACTGCTGGTGGGAGTGTAAATTAGTTCAACCATCATGGAAGACAGTGTGGCAATTCCTCAAGGATCTAGAAATAGAAATTCCATTTGACCCAGCAATCCCATTACTAGGTATATACCCAAAGGATTATAAATCATTCTATTATAAAGACACATGCACACGTATGTTTGTTGCAGCGCTGTTTATGATAGCAAAGACCTGGAACCAACCCAAATGCCCATCAATGATAGACTGGACAAAGAAAATATGGCACATATACACCATGGAATACTATGCAGCCATAAAAAATGACAAGTTTGTGTCCTTTGTAGAGATATGAATAAATCTAGAAACTATCATTCTCAGCAAACTGACACAAGAACAGAAAACCAAACTCTGTGTGTTTTCACTCATAGGTGGGTGATGAACAATGAGAACACTTGGGCACAGGGAAGGGAACAACACTCCCTAGGCTAAGTGGGGGGTGGAGGGAATGGGAGGGGAGGGACAGCAGGTGGCAGGGAGGATGGGGAGGGATAACACCGGGAGAAATGCCTGATGTAGGCAATGGGGCAGCATTGGGGTGGGGAGGGCAGGGGGATGGAGACAACAAATCACTGTGGCATGTATGTACCTATGCAACAATCCTGCAGGATGCAGGATGTGCACATGTACCCCAGAGCCCAAAGTACAATTAAAAAAATGCAAAGAAAAAAATCTGCACAACAATGACATTCATTTTTGTTTATCTGGCACAAAGTCCAAAGTAGGAACTAAATAAATGTTGAATTATTGATAGTGAATGAAATCAACTAACTAACCAAATGCTAGATTGTGTGGTACTGACTCTAGAATTGAAATAGACTAGAAAGGAAATTCATAATGGACTGGGGTAGTAGCAAAACTTCTGAATAAGGTGAGCTGGGCCTAGAAAAATGAGAACTATTTGAATTATTATGCAGGAAAACTGAAGTCCCATTGGGCAGAAGGGATACCGTGGGCAGGTCCAGAGCCTCCACTGAGGTCCCCTTTGCAGCTCCAGCTCCCATCCTTCCTCCATGGCTGCTGCTTTACAGGCTTTTGCCCTGAGCCCATCGCTTCTGATCTGATTTGCCCTACCCTTGAGCTCCGTCCAGCTAGTTCTCAGAATGTCTTGAAGTTGGCATCTTTGGATTAACCAGGAATGCCTCTCTCCTTTGGTGTGGAGTGGAAAAACAAACAATGTGTGTCCTATGGATGATTCTGGGTTTTTGCAAGCAAAGTAATAAATTATTCTAAATGGGACAGAAATGATGACGAATATCTCCCACTCCCAAGCAGCTGTGAAGATGGCTTCCCATGGAGATTTTGGCAATTGAGAGACCCTCTCCAAACTTCCAGAAAGACATTCCAAGCAGGTCCTCACAACAACATTTCAATTCCCCTTATGCCTTGGCCAAAATATCGGGGCCAATGTAAACCCAGCCTCCTCAGACCTTGGCGACTGGGGCTCAACACAAAACCCTGGGTTCCTCCATACACTGAGGTTTCGTTTCCCGGTGTTTGAAAGGCATCTTCTAGCTCAGGTTTCCTGAAGTGTTTCCAGCTTGGCTTCTGTCAGAGATTCCCTTAGTCAGAGTCACTTGGTAATTTGTCTCATGATAGGTAGAGCTGCCCCATATCAGAGCCATGAATTGGTTGGGTTTTTAGAAAAATTCATATCTCCAGTTGTGGAAAAACTTGTTGATTGGGGCATCCTTCATCTAACCGATTACTTTTTTATTCTGAAAAAGGCTCCTAATGCAGCAGCATTGTGTGTCAGAGTCTTGTCCTCTTTGATTCTGTTTTTCAAGAACGATAGGAGACATGAGGAGCCCTACTCAGCAGCAGATCCACTCTTCTGCAGCACAGCTCACTTTTGTAGGGAAAAGAGTGGTTTTGCTTTGTATAGGGTTGTTTGCTTACTGCTCTCCTGAGCCAGAGGTACCGTCCTTGATAGAAAAGAGGAGCTGCCAGCCACTCTGTTATCTCATGAAAAAGACAACTGTAAACTATGTCAGCATACAGTGCCTTATATTTCTACAATAGAGTTTCTGCCCTTCAAGAGCAAAGAAGTGCAAAGAAGATCCTAAGAAAGAAGTGAAGGAACAAGGATGGAGTATGAAAGTTTAACTAGTCTGAGAAGGAGGCAGATGGGGGCCAAATCCTGCAGTGGGAAATACAGTCTTGAGGTTTGGGTACCAGTCTTCAATAAAATACTTTCTTGTGAGGGCTGAAAGTCTTTTCCCTCTGGGTTGTAAAAACCCTGGGTCTATGAATCCAACGTTTTCATGGCAAAAATCCTGATTTTTTTTTTTTTTTTTGTATAATAGTTCAAAAAACTCACTCTGTCATACGAGCAGACACAAAACAATAATGCAGGAAAAGGATATGGATCTGGAGAAAATATATTTTTATTACCAAGATCAGAGCATCCATTCGTATGGGTCATCCAACTCTGGCTAATTTTACTTCCTGTCTGGGGTACTTTTTCTTGGTTAAAGAGTGGGGTGGGAGTCTTAACACTTGATAGGCCTGGCTTCCCTGAAGTTCCCAGATTGCCCACATGAAAGCTGTCTGCATGTGCCAGCCCTCCACCAAAGAAGGCACAGGTTCAGGACCTGGCAACATGCAGCTGAGTGGCACTGCTCCCAGAACTCTCATCCAATAAAGAGCCATTGTGGGATCTGGACCCTACAATGCACAGGACAAACGACTGAAATGAAAAGCACAATGCATGTGAGTGGAACCAGAAACTTGAATGGAGTGGTAATCACTTCCTTAGTGCGGATCATATTATTTTTCATGGGACTTCATTCTGTAATTCAGTCCTTGCCTAGGGTAATAGTACAGATTTCCATTTATCAGTTGATAAGTGAGAATGATTACTGTGATAGCCATTAAGCAATGCAGGTTACTAGTGGTGGTGGGGAAGAAAAGTGGAAAATTGTGGGAAGGGATTGGCACTCATCAGAAAGAGACAAAAACACATGGAAAGAGAAGGAAGTGCTGATTCCCTATGTTTGTGATCAATATAAGCTGCCATTCAGCTATTGAGGAATTTGAGACTGCGTCTACTGGTATAAGAAACTAAGGCCCAGGGCTTCAACATAGCTGTGATTTCTGTGTGAGAATGAGGCGATGAGTCACGAAGTGGGGTTAGAGCCAGGGGAAAAGGTCGAACTTAAAGGGATTGCTGTACAGCTGACACCCAATGTGAGCATGAGTGCTCAGATAGTTAACACTTAGATCCAAATACCAAGCGGCTGGGTGGAGTCAGGGCACTAATTCAGACTGAACTATAGTTTCCATCAGGGTGATATAGAGTGACTCTTTATACAACAACCAACCTCACTACATTAAAACCCAAAAAAACAAAAGCAAAAAACAAAACAGATGCTGCTCTTAGCTAAGCTTTCTCAAACAAATAAATATGAAGGGACAGTAGAATGAGACTTCATAGACCAAATGGAAAATGCTCTTTCAGCTGGACAATTTATTGCATTCCACATTCTTCCATTTTAGAAACAGGTTTTTGTATCTCTAAGCCAACTACATTTTTAGCTAATCAGTTTTGACCAGAAACATTGTCTGTCTCAAATAACCTTCTTTCTTTACTATCTGGAGCTTGGAATTGGTCAAAATTTCTTAACAGAGTTACTTGGTCTACTTATTTTCAGACATAATATAACTATCAACTAACATATGTCTATATACAGGTGCCATCTGAATGAAAACATCCTCATATTTGTGAAAGCATACAAATATTTCAGCTCAAAGGCCATTTGATTCAAAGCCAAATTACAATTTTTCATGTGTCTATTTGGCTAGCATGGTTCTACCCCATAAGTAATCTGCAATGTTGGTAGGTTATTTTAAATGCGTGTCAGTAGTTTCTTTCCGTTTATGACATTATGCCTTTGGAATGGGTACATTGTATCTGGTTGAAAAATACAAATAAATATTTCATCCAGCATTGAATTCTCTTGTATTATCAACTCACCAGAATTAAGCAAAATAATAGATTTGAGGCACACAAACTCCTCTCCCTGCAGATTCATCATGCGGAACCGAGATGATGTAGCCAGCAACATGTCAAAGATCTCCACCATGCCCTCTACACATTTTCCCTGGTTCCTATTCAAACATAACAACAACAAAAAAAAGATTAAAAACCAGAAAATCTTCCACAAGACATGAAAGGGTTCACATTCATAAAAATCTACTGGTTCTAAATCTTTAACAAAAAACTATTGTCTTCATGGAGCATGAACATTCATTTGAATTCTAGAAGGTAAGACAAAAAAAATAATTTCCCATCAATAAAACATTCTCATTTCAACTTCTTAGAAGAGGTAGATAGTTCATTCCTCAAGTCAGCAATGTTAAATATGGAATTCTTCAACTTATGAGTAATTAAAAATGATCAAGATTTGGGTAAATGATTTCTCTAATACATGTATATTGATCTGCTACTATATTCTAGACAATGTGGTAGCTCTGGGAATAAAAACAGTGCCTCAGCTCAAGATGCTCATGGCCTGAACCAATATAACAAGTCCTGATAGCTGTGTTTTGTAGTGCTTTGGAAATACAAGAACAATACAATAACTACGGCTGGGCTGAGCCCATTGGTATTGTAGGGGATGGTACACAAGGATTCACCTAGTAGGCGGTATTTGAGTGGATGCTTTAAGATAATGTCGGGTTTCATCAAGCAGATGTATGAATGCCTCCTTGGAAGAGGGTCCTAAACATGGGAGGAGGAGCAGCATGAAAGAACATAGAGCGGTGTGTTGGAGGTCAGGAGACGGCAGAAAAAATGTCAATCATGACATTCTTAGAAGTTCAGGCTTTTAACCTTGGCATCAAGAATTCAACATTAGTAGTTGCAACTATTAAATAAGCAAACCAAAGATTTGTAACATGCAGTATTTAAAAACGTGTGTCCGTATCTTTTCCATAGGGTTGTTGAAGAATTTTAGCGAGATACTACATGTGAAAAGAATTCATTCTTTTTTTTTTTAATCACAAATTAAATTTTGGCACGATGTATTTGAGGGAGTCAGAAACAAGTTAAAATATTCTATGCATGCACAAACATGTATTTGTTAAATATATAAACATTTAAAATATGAACACTAAACACATTGTTTAGCACCTTGTTTTGTTTCTAGTTAATAGGTCTTGGAGTTCTCCATCAACTTTTTTGACAGCTCAGTATGTTTTCACCGAACAGAACGCTAAACTTTCTTTAATCACTTTTTCTTGAGTGACATTTGTTTGATTTCAAGTATTTTGTTGTTATAAACATTTCATTCAATGACTGTCCTTATGTTTATGTCTTTGGATACATGTACAGATAGCTATAGAATGAATTCTTAGAAGCAGAATTGCTAGATAAAAGAGCTTATGTATTTTAAATTTTGATAGTTCAAACATTGCTTTCAAATAGCTTGTACAATAGACTGTTGATAGAGAATATATTGGTATAGGCTTTCTCTGTACTGCCTGCTCTTGTCCTTTGCCCATATTTTTCTGTTGTCATTTTCACATAGATTTTTAAGAGTTCTTTAAATATTACAGTAATAAGCCATTTGTCATATGTATTTTTAATTGTTTTTCTTATGGTTTTTTATGTTTTTTCTTCTGATTTTGTTTCTGGTAGCTTATTCTGCAAAACATTTAATAGAGAATTAAATTTATCAAACTTTTTCATTTATGGTTCTAGAACATTATGTCTCGCTTTAAAAGGTCACTTTCTCAATAACATATAAAAATTATCTTATATTTCCATCTAGTATACTTCTACCTTTTCATGTTTTATCTTTGATCTTCTGGGGTTTATTCATTTTTATAACAATTTTATTGAAAGATAATCACATAACATATCATTTGCCCATTTAAAGAGTGTGATTCAATGGATTTCAGTATATTCACAGTGTTGTGCAACCATTTTTGGGGGATTTATTTTGGTGTAAGGTATGAGAAAAAGATCCAATTAATATTTTTTCAAGTAGCTCATTAGTTTTCTACCTTTTTCACAGATGTTTTTTCTTTGACTTAAAAAATGTTGATTACTTCTGATATATTCATTTACTTCTAAGTGACCTCTAAGATTAGCACTATTATTTCCATTTTCCAAATAAGGGGACTAGGACTCAAGATTGTTACGTTAAATGACATTGCTTATCAACCAAAAGAAAGAATTTCAACAAGAAGATCGTCTCTGTCTTTAATTCTTCCTCTACTTTAATTCCTTCAACAAGATCTATTGAGAGTCTATAACATACTAGTCCTTAAGCTCAACATTAGAGTACAGAGAAGAAAGCCATGGGCACTGTCAATCAGAAGATCTAGAATGGGAACAAGACAGACAAGGAAAAAGCCACATGCAAGACACAGGAAAAGGTCTAGAAAGAAAGCTTTTTGCATCTAACGTCAGTCTTCCCAGATTCAACTCATCTCAATATTGAAGCAATTGTCATCCTATTTCCAAATAACATTAAATGAGGTTTTTATGTGAAGTGCTTAGAATGGAGTGTGGCCATCTTTAAGTAATACCTATAAGTATACTTATAAATACATAGCTATATCAAGGGAGAGGTTGGCCTTTTAACTTGAAGGAGTCAGAAAGAAACTGCCATGTGCATTTTGCTTTGACTGTGAAAATCTGGATGCATGGAAGCTCTATAGAAACAGAGCAGAAACTTCAAGAGCTATTCTGCCCAACACACTGACAGGGGCTGACAGAGTGCTCACACCAAAGACTCCACTGGCGTTGAGTGGGGAGAGCATACTAGAAGTGGGTTTTCTTGTCATGGAGTTGAATTTTTTTAAGTAGTTCATCTTCTTTCTAGTGATAAAATAAACAAGGAGAGGGGAAAATGTTTGGAGAATGAAGCCTTAAAAATAACAACTCATAGCCAAAATAGAGAAATGTTCCTTTCTCAGTATAAAGTCTCTGTTTACTTAACAGATTGCACACCGGCAGGGGAGGAAGTCTCAGTGTGGGAGGGAGCCTGTGTTCACCTGCTGTGAGCAAAAGTTCAGTTCAGAAACTGAAAAAGTGGAGACTTAACAGTTCTCCTTTCTTCTTGTCCCTTTTCAATTGTCTCCCATAGTTTCCCATGAAGAGCTCATTCTTAACTCTTCCAGCAGGAGTGTGTTTTTCTCAGGCTCTTCTCACTTGATATCCTGTTATTCCTAACCAGCAATTATTACCTGTCAACAATACAATGCTTGCTCTATGGCATAAATTAGGAGCTGTAGACTGTGCCATCAGGGATGGTGTATACCCCAAACTCTCAATTCAGTTCTCGTGTGTGTGTGTGTGTGTGTGTGTGTGTGAGAGAGAGAGAGAGAGAGAGAGAGAGAGAGAGAGAGAGAGAGAGTGCATGTGTATGTTCCTTTAGAAGATGTGGAGGGGCATATGTTGACTATTAATCATAGACATATTATGATAGGAACATCCCAGAGCCCACCTTCCATGCAACATATATGCTTCATGTTTTGATGGTGTACTTCTGAACTTTGAGGACTTCTGGGGGGATATTCAATGCAATGAAGCTGCACTCTTCTAAGCAGTGCTGTTTAGAGGCAAGAAGAAATTTATGCTGATATCTTCTTAAGAATAAAATCACCTTGTTTTTCAATGGGAGCAACTCAGTTGAAGCACTTCTGCTAATCAACTATTTGTATAATAAATAAAACTTACATACTTTGATGACTCTGATTATAGTTTTGCTAAAGTATGCAAATATTGCCTGAATCTCAATGACTGGCTGATTATGTGGTACCTGTGGATCTCTCACTAGCGTTATTACAAGGTGTAATTGCCACATGAGCTAGTGAAAAAGTGATTTGTCAACCTACAATCTGGCACAAATCTATGTGGACTCTGAAGATTAGATAGATATTTGTCACCTGCCTGAGGCAAAGAAAGTCTTCAGTGTCTACTGAGGTCATTATGCATTGTGGTCAGGGCTTCATTTTCAAAGTCTAGCCGTAATATTCTACACTAACTTCAAAGGGCAAATCAGACTAGAGCATTTAGCTCAATTTCAGTGGGTATGGATGGATTAATGGGATCAGAAATGGGGTTATTACTAAGAATCTGGAGGTAACATGACTATAAAAGACAAGATTAGTCTAAATCCATGAGGTGTTCCTGAGCCTGAGAAACACACGGGGTAAGGAAAAAACAAGATTTATTTTTAAAGGAGTACACAGTTACAGTCATAGATCAGGAGTAGTTTATCAAGCAGACCAGCCTATGACTCCTACTGTGAGACGTGACAGCCTGCAGTGATGAACTCCTCCATGGATTGTGTCAGTCTGGTTTTCAAAGCACCTCAAAATCCCCTTGTGGAAAGCCTTGTTCTGTTACTTATCCTCTTCAAATGTGGTCCATTTGCACTTAAGTAATGGGGGAAAGAACCAGACTTCACAGAGCATTTGCTCATGGCATGTTCTGGAAGTTTCTTCTCTATAAAAATAAAAGCCTGTTTTTCAGAAGCCCTAAGGCATGTCTTCCTCCACATGGAAAATAAAGAGCTCTAATGAGGGTGTGCAGACTAAACCTTCACTTGTATACTTTCAAAAATATGCCTTACAAAATGTAAAGTTATCCATTAGCATTTCTTTGTATAAAAGGAAACTGATAAATGGAAACTGAGAAAACCCAGGGGATCAACATAAGACATTTAATTTAGCTGTCCCGAAGAAAAATACAATATGGTTTTAAAAAGTTAACAAATTAAGATGCTGTTCAAAATCAATAGTGGCAAGATTAGATGCATTTAAAGAGCTTCTTCATCTTCAATGCTACAGAATCTCTCAGCATGTGCTCAAAATGCTGAGACTCCATAAATATTTATATGATCAAGAGGTTTACATATGCAGCTCTGAAGTATGGAAGAAAGTGACGAAGATGGGAAATTGTAACTGATATATCTTGAAAGATGCAAACTTTAAAATGAAAGTTATGGAGACTCTTGAGTCCAGCATCCCAAGTCCAAATCTTGATGCCACTATTTACTAACTTTGTGACCTTGAATCAATTACTTAAACTCAGTGTATCTGAATGAGTATACAGACAGAAACACCACATTGTACTGCAAGTTGCAATTAAGCCATTGGGATGTGACAGTTACAAGTAATTAAGCCATTGGGATTTGATGGTTGTTTGATACAGCAGTTAGCCCATGTAGATTAATAAAGAAATTGGTACTGGAAGTGAATACTGCCATGAAAAATGCTTACTTCCTAATGCCAGGTAGTAAGAAAAAATAGCAAGTTAGGGAGCCCTGTTACAACACTGCAAAATATCTGCTCTGAAAGAGCTTGGCAGGTAGGCTACATGCCTGGGGAAGTGGTCAGAATGAGACCAATAGTGAGTGGTGGACACTCTGGCAGCCATTTGCAAGGTATTGCAAGAAAGACGTGAGATCAGTCAAGAACTGAATAGTTCTCAAGCAAAAATGGAAGGAAATGGAGCAATATCAAATATAAATGGTCTTACAGGATTAGAAGAACTGTTTTGGGCCATGAAATATTAAGAGATGAAATTTAAAAGGGTCTTGAGCATGAAATATCAAGTAAAACTTCTTAGTTGACAAACGAATTCAGTCCTGTGGCAAAGGGTGACACCAGAAGGGTATTTCCTCCCCATCCAAGCTGATTATTTCAAGTAGTCTCAAGGGAGTCACCATTAGTGTGTGGTAGACACTCTGGCAGCCATTAGTAAGGTATTGCAAGAAAGATATGAGATCAAGCAAGAACTGAATGGTTCTCAAGCAAAAATGGAAGGGAACGGAACAAGATCAAAGATAAATGGTCTTACAGAATTGGAAGAACCATTTTTGGCCATGAAATATTAAGAGATGAAATCCATGCTTATTATTTCAAGTAGTCTCAGGGAGTCACCATTAAGTCACGCAGCAGTAAGAGCCAAATAAGAATATCAGGCTTATTGGCGAGGACATGGCAAAAAGCAAACCCTTACACACTATCATTGGATATGTACATTACTATAACCATTATGGAAATACTACAGAAGATCCCCCCCATATTAGAAATATAGTTACCATTTAATCCAATAATCCCACTACTGGATATATATCCAAAGGCGATGAAATCAATATGTTGAAGAGATATCTGTACTCCCAAGTTCATTGTAGCATTATTCACAATAGCCAAGACATGGAATCAACATGTGTGACCATCAACAGATGAGTGGAAAAAAGAAAATGTGGTATATATGTACAATGGAATGCTATTCGGTCTTTAACAAGAAAGAAATCTTGTCATTTGCAACAACATGGATGAACCTGGAGGGTTTTATGTTAGACGCTGCTTCCAAATGAACAAAGGGCTATAAGGAATGTAATTCCATAACACCCTGCTTTACAGATTCTAATCATTTCCAATTGGCATGATCAGTAAAGGAACAAAATATGTAGCATTTTATGTGGATTTCAAAAGATTGACTGAGTGAGGAGGAAAGAAATTTCAGGAATTTCTAGGAAGATTAAATGGTATCAGAAAGGCCAAGAGGTGGAAGAAGAGAAGGCCTATTCAGGGAGTATTGAGTAATCCAGTTGGTAGAGTTTGATATTTGTAAAGAGAGAAAATGGCAAAGAGGGTTTAGTCAGACCGTGAAGAGTGGCTAATAAAAGGCTTCTGAGATGAAACGGGAGATAATGTGTAAGGGAAGCCCATTAAGAGCTTACCAGTGGGTGACACGATCATGTAAATGCTTTTGCTGTGATTAATCTGGCATTGGTGTGCAAAGGAGTGAGGGGGAGACAGCAGATTCTGGAAGAGACTGCAGGTAAGAGGAAGGGGAAAGAGGACATGAGACAGCACCATGGTGATTGGCAGAAATAAGGGCTATTCTGAAAATCCTTTGTTGCTCTGAAGGAAACATCAGCAGATTTCAGTGCATGATTCTCAGTGTTAGGCAATAAGGAAGAATTGAAAGATTCCTCTGGAACTGTGTGTTAGGAGGGATGGAAAGATAAAAGAAAGCAACAAATTAGCAGAAAGAGGGAAATTCAGAGGTTTGTCATTTGCTAGTAGAAGAAAACAACTTCCCTTAAAGATTGTTGAGTTTAGGATTTCACAAGACTGAGTAAAGATGACGACAGAACATTGAAAATGTGGGTCTGACACTTGAGAGAGAGGACAGCACTAAATGTATCAATTTTCTGAGGTTTTTTTCTTTTCACTCACTAAGAGTGGGCATCTTTTCAAATAAGCTCGTTAAAATATACCTCATCTTTTAAATGGGTGCCTGGTATTTCACTGTGTTCATATGTATTTAAGTGCTCTTATTATAGGCATTTATATTATTTCTAATTTTTAGCTACAACAAACAATGTGCAATTATTCCTATACACATATTTTCTACACTTACAAAAGTATACAGAAAAAAATTCCTATATTTACAATAGCAGAATCAAGGGGTATAAACATTTAACCTTTTACTAAGCATTGCCAAAACACCTTCCAAAATGGTTATACCAATTTACACTGCCCCCAAGAGAGCATCAAGTATCTGGAAACATAGATTTTGGAGATATTTGAATAGAAATCATTGAAACTGGGAAAGCAAGTGAGCTCACTGGCGACGGAGAGAGAGAGAGAGAAATAAAGATAGAGATAAAAAGGGAGAGAGTTTGAGAGAGAAAGGAGGAGGCAGAGAAAGAGGTTGAGAGAGAGAGAGAGATCAAGAAAGAGGTAGAGAAAGAGGAAGAGAGAGATAAGACAGAGAAAGAGAATGGGAGAGAGACTGAAAAAGAGAAAGATTGAGAGAGAGAGGGAAAAAGAGAAAGAGAGATTGAGGGAAAGAAAGATTAGCAGAGAGAGGGAGGGGGCGGGAAGGAGGAAGGGGCTAGAAACTGGCCAAGGGAAGAAATTTGGGAGCAACAGCAGCTCCAGTGTGAGAGGAGAAGGTGGAACCAATCAAGAGGACAAATGGTTGAATGGTCAGAGCTGTGGCCGGACAGGAGTGACCAAGACATTGAAGGTCAGAAGGTCCAAAGGAAAAGGTGGTAGAATGAGACAGACTAATGGAGGGACTGATGGAGGGAGGAAAGGAGAGAGTCATGTAAAAGAAATGAGTGCAGAATCAATATCATCACAGGAGAGGAATACCTTTTTCTAACTCAAGGATATGAGAAGAAATAAATGTGAATGCAGATTCTGAGAGGTTAATTTTTTAGTAAACAAATGTGATACAATTTGCAGAGAATATGAGAAGGTAGCCTGAAGCTGGTGCCTCTTGGACCTGAGAACCATCGGTAAAGGCAGCTAGGACCCTGGGATGGGCTAAGGCACAAACTCCTTAACAATGTCCTTGGGTTTCTGGCCCTTGTCTAATCTCTTCAAGTCCATTTCTTATTGCTCACCTTGCAGTTTATACTGCAGAATACTTGTGAACAAAGGCAAGTTTTCCAGAACACTCGCCCATGAAGTCTGCTTGGATCACCACCACCTACCCCACCTCACCCACATTCTGCCCGTGGATATGTCCTTCTCATCTTTCAAGGCATAGATTGGATCCAGGGAAACTTCTCTGCAGTCCACTATTCTCTACTCTTTCCTCTTTTGCGTTATACACGTTTCCTCTGTGCTGTGAGACTGTCCTTTGTATCAGATTTTTTTCTGCAAAAGATACCACAGGGTAACTATTTTAGGCTTTGTGGGGCCATTACAGTCTCTGTGGCATCTACTCAATTCTGATGTCTTCATGCAAAAGCAGCTGTGAACAAAATGTAACCAATGATTATGACTGTATTTAATTATTTATTTTGTAAATAAATAAAACTTTATTTACAAAAGCAGGAGCAGGCCGAATTTGTCCTGTCACCTATACTTGGCCCACTCCTGCCTTTGATCACTGTTCCACATTCAGTGAGTTTACTGAGCACTGATAAAGTGTGGATGTGTGTCCCCTCTAAATCTCACATCGAAATTTGATCCCAGTGTTGGAGGTGAGGCCTGGTGGTCGGTGTTCCGGGCAGATCCCTCATGTCTGGCTTGGGGCCATTCTGCGGTAATGAGTGAGTTCTTGCTCTTTCAGTTTATGGGACAGCAGGTTGTTTAAGGGGCCTGGCATCTCTCTTGCTCCCTCCTTTGCCATATGAAATGCCTGCTTCCTCTTCACCTTCTACCATGAGTAAAAGCTTCCTCAGACCTCACCAGAAGTAGATGCTGGTGCCATGCTTCTTGCACAGCTTGCAAAACCATGAGCCAAAGAAAACCTCTTTATAAATTACTTGGCCTCAGGTTTTCCTTTATAGCAGCACAAAATGAGTGAACACAAGTTGATGAGTATATAGTAATGACCAGGACAGCAATGTGTCTTTCTCAAAAAGAGCTTACAAGATATGTGGCCAGCATGGATTCCACTGGGAACTGATGGTGTCCCCACCTGTCAAGGTCCAAGGGAAAGAGTACCCCTGGGCAGAGTCCTCATTGGCAGCAGTTTTTACCCCGGCTTGGAGGGCCAGGCCATGAGTAAGACCCTCCGAGACTTCCTCTATGCCCAGCAGGTCCAAGTGCTGGCAGAGCTCTACTCAGATTGGCTAATGACCAGCCACATGGATGAGTTCATGTGCTTCATCCCTACAGATAACAAGAGTGAGGGCAAAAAGGGCTTCCAGCTGCTCCTGGCCAGCCTGGGCACCTGCTACAAACTCTTCCAAGAGAAACAGAAGGAAGGCTATGGCGATGCTCTTCTGTTTGACAAAGTTAGAGCAAATCAGCTCCTGTCTAACAGATGGGAAGCCAAAATCATCAACCAACTTCTGGCTGATGAAAGGCTGAGGAAGCAGAATGAATACTCAGAGAAGTGCATTCACCTGAACTGTGACATCCTGAAGACGGAGCTGGGCCTGGATGGAGCAGGACATCATCGAGATTCCCCAGCTGTTCTGCTTGGAGAAGTTGACTAACGTCCCCTCTGACCAGTAGCCCAAGAGGCTCTTTGCAAGGCCATACTTCCCTAACCTGCTGCGGATGATTGTGACAAGCAAGAACCTGGGAATCCCCATGGCTTTTGGGCCCCAAATCAAGGGCACCTGCTGCCTGGAAGAAAAGATCTGCCACTTGCTGGAGCCTATGGGCTTCAAATGCACCTTCATCAATGACTTTGACTACTACCTGACAGGTATCGGAGAAATCTGTGCCTGTGCCAACGTCTGCCAGGTTCCCTTTGCCTTCAAATAGTGAAAGACGGTACCTTAGACCCAGGCCCTGGAGCTGCCAGCTCTGCCCCAGCATGGATGTCCCACTCACCATGAAACAGCATGACTCCTTGCCCAGTAGAGGAGGCTAGAGAGTTGAGGCAACACAACCCTTTCTTCCCCATCTACCCCGACCCTCAGACCCCATAGGATGGCAGATGTTACCAGCTTGAACCCCTGTGGGGAAAAGATGGACAAGTCTTCAGCCAAGAGGCATTTACTAAATAGCCAATAAAGCGCTGACAGTCGTGAATGCAAATAAATAAATAAATAAATAAAAATAAATCCATGCTGGTGGAAGATAATTTTTAAAACATAAAATAAAAAAAGAAACAAAGTTGTAATTAGTGGTATGAAGGGAAATGCATGGTATTTTAATATGCCATGGTAGTGAAAACCAGGGGCCCTCTGTGGAAGAGAAATGGTGTGGGACATCCACATGGACCTCAGACAAACACTGGGGAGAAGTGGCTTTGGGGGTTGACAAGGGAGACTGCCTGAGTGCACAGAGGGAGAGGAGAGATGCCATTTTGGGAAAAGACAGCTTAAGAGGAAGTCTGCAAAAGACACACAGAGGAGCAGGGGGAGGTGGAAAAGCACCGAGGAGGAAGGGTGTCACCAGGTCAAGAGGAGGCATCAATTATCTTAATGTCTAAAGAAGTCAAGGAAGAGAAGCATGGATTTGCAGACCAGATTGAGATCTTACCCTGTGTGTGTGTGTGTGTGTGTGTGTGTGTGTGTGTGTGTGTGTGTGTTGTTTTGTTTTCAGCAGTATTGGGCAGCCTGGGGATGGAAGTGAAGAAAGCAGACAGTGGATGTGGCTCAAGCTGGATAACTGACTCTCGAGGTATAAAGAAATGATGAGGGCACAGAAATTCTAGAAGATAATCTTCACGGGGCTTAGGATGAAACCAGAGGAAAATGAAATCAGTAAACTGTTTATGATAAAAGAATAGAAAGTAATGTAGTAGGTATCAAAGACCAAGTAGGCTCAGTAGGAATAAGAGGTGGGAGAAGTGGGCTACTGAGGTTATAGCCCTAAACAGGGAGCTTCTACTTTAAGATGCTGCTGGTGGTAGAGTTCCCAGAGGTGGTATCTACTAATGCAGAGGAGAAACCAAATAACAGAAATGTAAAAGCTTAAGAACACTGAGACCTTATATCAAAGCACAATATTGTTATATTCTTACAAAAAGCACAATATTAAACAGCTGACTGACAATAGACAAAAGGCCTATTTTGAAAAACTACCCAGGACTCGTTTTTTTTCTGACTCTTCAACGACCTCCCAACATTGAGGTGTTTTCCTCTGAAGATGATTCTGAACAAGTGCAACGATCTGAAGGTTACAAGAATGGGCTTGATGATCTCACCAGAAGGACAGCATGTCTCTCTCATGTCCAGCCTTCCTTCTGCCCACCTGTCTACATGAAATGTAACGGGCTTGGACAAAACTCTATGTTTATATGTTTGTGTCCTTTAACTGCTGTGAGCTATGTATCAAGGCAAATGGGCTAAAAGTATATGATGACAACTAGCAAAAATGCCATTCCTCTCAGGGAAAGCAGTGTTTAGATAGAAAATTAAAGAAAAAATGGAATAAAATTAAAACAAATAGAAATTTTTAAAATATGGCCAAAGGATCATTATCTTAGAGTTATTCTGAAAAAATTGAGATTAAAAACCATGTTGCATGATTCATTTAGAAGGATTATATTTCAAGTGGAAATGACTTTTGGTCCATTACGCTGATAACAGTTGGTACGAGACTAAAAGCCAGTGCTGTCTTCACTGAGAGTCTGAGGAATAAATGCATGGAGTAATTTAGCAGCAGTTTAGAAATGTAAAGTTCTCAGAGGCCCGTTCCCCATCAAGCAGACCTTGCTGAAGACACTGGGAGGTATGATTGCAGGAAAAAAGTTTCAGTTCTCTGCTTTTCCTAGTTTAAATCCATATTTCACTTAGTTGCTATTATTGTCTTTTTAAAATTTGAAACATAAAGGAATCTATGAAAGGAAACTGACCAACAGTGGTGCCCAGTGGATAGATTTCCAGTGAAATGGGGGGACAAAAGCGAAAAAGATTCTTTTTGTGTAAGGAAGCCCATACCTATCGAAAACAAAGAACAGAGTAAGGAGTATTTCTCTCAGGGAGTGTCATCATGGTATTTTCAGATTGAGAGAGAAAAGTCATTCTCCTTGAGAGACCTGCCTTGTTGAGGCATTAAATCCCTGACTACTCCAGGGTGGAAGAAGCTGTTACACATTATCAGGTCATCCACACACATCTATTTCCACTTCCAACCCTTTGCAGGATGAAGGCCCTCCCAGGGTCCTCTAATCACATCCCTGGCACAAAGCCAAGAGGAACCTCATTTTCTCTTATTCCCTCTTTTTTGCAGCCTCCACAGGTGGACCTCAGCTTTACAAGAGTCACTGTGAGCCTGCCTCCAAATCCTGGTGACAAAGGACAGATAATTGATATACCCTTTACTCACCCAGAAGAATATAGACTCTCTCCATTGATGCTGGTGCAAATGGTTATCATGGAAATGACAGAGGAAGTGGTAGATTGACCCATTGAAAAGACGTGTCTGGATTTTAGCTTGAAACATGTAGTCATATTACGACCAATTGTTTTTCTTAAGCTGCCTGTCACACAGGAGTAAGACTCCATGGAACCCCTTGCTAGTTACTTTTTTCACATCAGGAAGTGATAGTCAAAAGAGTTCTTAAGCCAAGAACTCTTTATACATTTTCTTTTATATATTTTCTAATAAATAGAACAAGCCTTAACATGTCCTCTTTTCATATACTTTTGGGTGCTAAAGTGGTAAGAAAGGAGGTTAGAGTTGGTTATTACAGATGCTTCTGTCAGAATGTGTAAAACACACTTCTGGGTTTGAATGGTTTGCCAAAGAGAGATCGAATTCTACACTTCTATAGATAATGATCCACTTGAGTTTGCTTGTTCAGTTTATACAGTTTAAGAGCTAAAGTAAGTCCCTAGAGGAAAATTCTCTAATGGTTGTGCCTACTCAAATATCCAGCTGAAAGGAGATTCGATCAGTCTTTTAAAATGCCCACATCAAGTATGCACCATAAGGAAGAATACCTAAGTTATTCACTTTTTGTTTAAATGTTTTAGAATGACACAGACACAGCAATTAGAAAGTTCTTCTCCACTCTACTTAGATGAGCAGATTCTGTTAGCTAAAATGAAGGCAAATGAATGAAGAAAGTGAGTTCTACGTTATATATCTGAGAGCAAGGTTTCTATTTTTGATACACTGACCATTGTTTTTCTGTAAAAAATACAATGAATACTTCATTTGCTCATCAGCTCAGTTTTAGTTGAATACTATGCTTCAGTCCATTGCATATGGCAGACTCTGTGTTAGGCATGAATGAAATAAAGATTCGCTCATCGTTTTACGTGGTAAAGATTGAGTCGGAATCGCCTATGTTCCAGGCACTGAGGTAAGTGCCGAGGGTTCAACGATGAGCAACATAGACACAGTTTTGCCTTCCTGCAAGGTATAGTTTAGTCAGGAAGCAGACATGAAACACACATACACACAATGATAAAATAAAACAAAGCTGTTCATTTGATAGATGCCAAGAAGAAAAAGAATGGAGTTTATGAGAGAGTACAACAAGGGGTGTAACTTAGATGGGGGGAGGGTGTCCAAGAAGCTCTCTGTAAAGGAGTGACATTTAATCTCAAACTAAATAACTAGCAATTAGCCAGGAAAACAGTAGGGAAGAGTGTGCCAAGAAGAGAGACATGTGTGTGGGTCTTGGAAGCAAAAAAAAAAAAAAAATGCTTGAGGAGTTGGAGAAGCTGAAAGAAGATTGGCATCCTGGAACCCTGCGACTTCAGGCACAGTGGCCCTGGGTGAGGCTGGAGAGCCAGGAGCACACAGAGGCTGCAGGCCACAGGAAGAGGTCTTACTACTCGCCCCCCAACCCCCAGCCAAGAGGCATCAGAGCAGCTTTCAGAGAGGAGTGACCTAGCTTTGTGTTTCTCTTATTCTTTTCTTAAAATTTTTATAAGTGTATAGGGTACTGCTTAGTGGCCAAATCAGGGCTTTCAAGTATTATTGGATTTGTATTTTTCTCTGCCCTCAAGGAACTCGCAGGGAAATTTCCTTAAGTCTCTATAGCAGGATGAAAAGAAAATTCACATTTCTTAATCTGGCTTTTCCACTGGCAGAAGCTCTCATTCACACAAAACCAAAACAAAATGCACCATACAATGTTTAGGCTCCATCACGGCCAATGAAATGCCTGAAGTGAAGACAATGCCTTTCTTTCCCTCTTCCTTGTGTAAAAAAACCTTAATCCTCTCACTATTCTTTCAATGACCTTTCCCAGTATAGAGTGTTGGAATTCCAATAACGAAACTAATGACTTGGGAATTTTCATGTTGACTTCTCACAGCACTTCCAGTCACTCACTCAGTTAGAATTGATCAAGTTCTTCCTGGGTCCTAAGCACTTTGCTAGTTAGTGAAGGTCCCTTACTTTCCATGAGCTTACAGTCAAGCAGAGGCAAAGAAGAAACAAGTAAATACATGGACAAGATAACCTCCAATTGTAGTAATACTCTACAAGAAAATAAAACAGGGGCAATTTTAGTTTCCCTGCGGTTGAGGGGGTGACATTTAAACGAAGGCCTGAATGACAAGATGCTTGGAGATATTCCAGACTCCATTTTTAAAAGAGAAATTTTTAAAGTGTTCTTCATGAGGGTAAGTAAGAGGTGGTTATTTTCATGGTTGGTTCCAAGGATAGGAAAAAGTGTTCTAGTTTTGAAATCCAGTAAGGAAGACCAACAAATGCAAACCATTGTGCCAAACAATGCAAGAAACTTGCAGTGAAAAAGTAGAATTAAAAGTGGCCAAGAATCCTGTTCTCTCTCCCTCTTTTT
>CAUYLG010017036.1:0-31175 GCA_963573385.1 Cacajao melanocephalus
TAGGGTCCGTGTCACAGCTCACCGTTAGGGTCCGTGTCACAGCTCACCGTTAGGGACCGTGTCACAGCTCACCGTTAGGGTCCGTGTGTCACAGCTCACCGTTAGGGTCCGTGTCACAGCTCACCGTTAGGGTCCGTGTCACAGCTCACCGTTAGGGTCCGTGTCACAGCTCACCGTTAGGGACCGTGTCACAGCTCACCGTTAGGGTCCGTGTGTCACAGCTCACCGTTAGGGACACGCTCACTGCCCAATCCCAGAGAGCAGTGTCCTGTATGATTCCAGCCCAATTGAATTGTGTGGCTTCTAGCCCTGCTGGGTGAGAAAATGTGAATGATGGGAATGCTGATTGGTGCTAACCTCAGCCCCTTCACAAATCTGATAGGAAACGCTCATGCACAGAGACTCGGAGAAACCTGTGGTTTCGTCAGTTTATGAAAACTTTCTGAAGGAAATCGAGTAAAGCTCTCTAAGGTGACAGTCACTTTGTTGCTTAAATGTGCAGATGCCCACGGGAGGCTGACTCTTACTTGTTCTCTGTTTTTCCTCTTAGTATTTTAAAGCATTTACAAGGGAGTTTACAACTGGAGAAACTTTTAAAGGTAAGGACAAAAGCATTTATTTTAATTCCCGAGATTCCCCTCTTAAACCTGCTGAAGACACACGGTCCCAAAGCCTGGGGAGCTGCCAGCTGGGTCAGGACCTTTGCCTCTGCTGACATTCCTCCCGCTTTTCTCTAAAGAGTTCAAACATTGATAGCTTCAAAGAGAAGTTTTCATTTTGTGCTTTGCCTTGCTTGGCAAATATGGTAGTAAAAACTTTTTCAGAGTATATTTTTTATTGTAAAAATATTTGAAGGCGTGCACAGATCACGTGTACACACCTAAGGAATTTTTACAAACGATCCCACCCAGGTGAGCATCGTCCAGAATGTGATCAGACCCCGCAGGCCACACCCTCAGGGGTCTCTGGGTGTGAGTGACCTGGTGGCGTTGCCGGGCCTGCTCCTCGCCGAGCTGTGTCTCACCATCTGCCGCTGCTGCCGTATCCCTGTGGTCCATCCACGCCTGTGGCCCATCCACGCTTGTGGCCCATCCATGCTTGTCTTATTGCTGTTTGGTCTCCAGGCGTGTGAATCCAGCGCTGTCTATACCACGCCTGTGGGTGGCGTCGGCACGTGGCTGGGATTGCACACACCACTGCCACCTGCGCTCTGCTATCTTTGGGCCCGGACGTGGGCAGGGCTGCTGTCCCTGGGTATGGGCCTGCCCCGCAAGGGCAGCTGCACACACAGCTCTGACTCTGCTGTGCTATTGGCAGGACCTGACCGCGAGCTGCGAACAGTCAGACAGACCATGATTGACTTCCTGCAGAACCACACGGAAGGGAGCCGGCCCCCCGCCTGCCCGCCTCTGAACCCCATCCAGTGAGTAGCTCTAGGAAGAAGGCGGCATTAGACTCGTGGAACTGCGCGAGAAACTTAATAGGTTTTATTAAGTGATGTGGTCACTGGGACGCGGTGGCCAGCTCAAGCTGTTGACAGCACTAAAAGCCTCTTTCTTTCTTTCTCTTAAAAGGCCCAGTGATGTTCTTTCTCTCATTGACCACCGTGGCAGCCATTACGTGGCTATAGTCTTTGAAAGCAACAGCTCCTACCTTGGGCGAGAGGTACTGCGTCTGCGTGGGCTGCGCGTGTCGCTGCGTGGTGTGATTGGGGGTGGCGGTGGATCGGGTGCTGGTCACTGCTTTGGCGTCTCGTCTCCTGCCTGTGGCTTTAGTCCTTGTTCATGGTCAGAGCATAGTTGGTGTTACTCAGCAAAGTCACTGGTGTCTGGAGAGGACTTAGGAGAAACGAGCTTGGCGGTGGGAGGGTTCAGAAGCTGGCCTCACCGAGGTGTGAAACTAAGTGAAAGCTTTGCAGAAGAGCCCGTTTTCATGACCCACGCATCTCACCCTGAGGTCATTCCGGGTTTCTTACACGTTGTTACTGAGATGTTTTTGTTGCCGTGTTCTGAACTCTCAACATTTTTGCCAAATCCAGGATTCTGTAAAACATGGTTTCTGTCATTGTGGTACTTTGATTTCACACGAACAGTCAGTTCTGAAGCCTTGCTTTTGGCCACGTCTAAATAAGATCCAGGGACCAGGTGCAGGGGCAGCTCACGGAAAGTGGTTATTGCCGACCGTCTTCCCAGAGATGAGAGATGAGGGAAGGCCTCACTGCACGGGCGTTCCCCCAGCACTCACCCTGAGCTGCTCCTCCTCTTCCTTGCAGCTTGCTGGGGGACTGCTTTTCTGTCCACTGGGGGGGGCCTGGCGGTGGAGGGAGGGAACAGCTTTGCCCCTGGGAGGGCTTTTGCACTGGGGGGCCTGGTGGTGGAGGGAGGGAACAGTTTGGTCCTGGGAGGGCTTTTGCACTGGGGGGCCTGGCGGTGGAGGGAGGAAACAGCTTTGCCCCTGGGAAGGATTTTGGAGGTGCACTTGGGAAGGAAGCTGCAGACACCTGCGCTGTGGCCGTCTCGCTTCGTGCTCTGGCTGCCCTCCTGGCACCCCAGCACCACTCCTGCAGGCTTGGTGTGACGCCAGGATGCCTCCCCGTGGCTGGCCAGATTCAGTGTGTTGCTCTCCCAGCCCCCTTGCCCCGTCCCAGGGCCCCCTCGTGCACTCGCTGTCTTGGACAGGGCCTCTGCACACGCACACACATATGCAGACACAGGCAGCAGTTCCCCCGAGAAGAGGGGCGTGTGGGCCTGCCTTGCTGCTGGGCCCGCTCTCCTGCCTCCCGGGCATGCTGGAGCGTTCAGGGCAGCCAGGCTCCACCCGTGCGGGAGGGGTGCTCTTCACAGTCACTGCAGGGCCCAGGCCAGAGACCAGTGTGGCCCCAGAGTAGTGATCAGCTCTCAGCAGACACGCCCAGCTCAGGAGAGGCACGGCCACTCAGGGTGCACCCGTCCACTCCTCTAGCCAGGGCCCTGGATTTGAGAAGCAGCTGATTTTGTTGCTGTCTAAGAGAAGGAAAGACATATGCCCCATGTGGCGGTGGCACACATGGGGTTTCTTGTGAAATCCTGAGATGCCACTCCTGTGGTCCCTCTGTCACTGAGACCCTATTGCTGCCCCTTCAGCCCGAGCAAAACCAGACGGGAGCAGGGTGGCTGGAGAAGAGCGGCAGCCTGAGGCCTGCTGCCCTGGCCAAAAAGCTTCCACACGCGGGACAGGTGCGCGAGGCCGTGGGGCGTGGCTGGTGTGTGCAAGGCCCCACCTGACCAGTGTCAGTGTTGTGGGGGGCACACTGGCTTTAGGAAGTCAAGTGCAGATTCATTAATAAGTGTTTTCTTTGACTGGTCTGTAAAATTGCCAAATAAGACCGTAGTTTCTGCCCATGGTGTGTGTCCCATCAGTTGCCCTAGAGTGTGATAAAAATGAAGGTGTACGTGAGGGTCTTGCCTGTACAGGGAGAAACGTCCTGTCCGGTTGTGAAAGGCTGCCTGCGAGGCCGTGTGTCTGCACAGCGCCGCGTTTTCTGGGAAAACTGTCGTCCCCTGTGGACGTGTCACTATGTTCTCATCACCCAGGTGATCCTAGACCTGATCCCGTATGAAAACATCGTGGTCACCCGCGCGCTGGACGGGGACAAAGCGTTTCTGGAGAAACTCGGGGTTTCTTCAGTTCCCTCATGTTACCTGATCCACCCAAATGGGTCACATGGATTGATTAACGTGTGAGTTTCAGGGTGGGATCCGGGAAACCCATGCCGTGCAGTTACTGGACAGAGGCTCCGAGTAGACAGGGCGAGTCTGGTGTGAGATCCGGGGAGGCCTGGCCCCTCCGCCTCCCTACCCCGGGCAGATTTGGGCCCTGGCCCTCAGCTCTTGGGTCTTGCTGATCTGCGCTGTTTTCGTGGATTTCTCTTTTCTCACTGCTGTGTCGCTGCACCTGGGAGGAGCCTGGCATGGTGACTCACCAAGAGCCGCAGAGTAAACTGTGGCTGAACCAGCATGTGCTCGAGGGCTGCTGGGCCGGGTGCTCCTCCTAGACCCTGCTCCGTGTGGACTCCAGGCTGCAGTATGTGTCTGGGGCTGGCAGGCGAGCCCATGCGCCCGCCCCTGCAGAATGAGAGGTAGGGTGGGCGCCAGGCCCTGCCCGCAGACGAGCCCACGCATCTGCCTCCGCAGGATGAGAGGTAGGGTGGGCGCCAGGCCCTTCTCCTCGCGTGCTCCTACTCTCTCCTCTGAGAGCCACAGAAGCCTTGACGAGCCCTTGGCCTCTGCGCGAGTGCCTGTGTGCCCCTAAGATACGCCCAGCTAAACAGTAGAGACAGCTACAATAAGGCTGGAAAAAGAAAAATGAGGCCGGGCACAGGCATCATTTGAGTCTAGGAGTCCAAGACCAGCGTGGGCAACATGGTGAGACCCCATCTACACTAAAAATGAAAGTTAGCCGGACCTGCTGGTATACGCCTGTAGTCCCAGCTACTCGGGAGGCTGAGGTGGGAGGATCGCTTGAGCCCACAGGTCAAGGCTGCAGTGAGCTGAGATTGCGCCACTGCGCTCCAGCCTGGGTGACAGAGCCAGATCCTGTCTCAAAAAAAAAAAAAAAAAAAGCAAACTATAAGTGGTTGAGAAAGTTAAGTACCATGCTGAGGCTGGAGGGGACCTGGCCTCCCCCTCACCTCGGGGAGAAGGGCACGTGAGGCCTGCTGCACACTGGGTGGCCCCTGCCCCCGCCTCCATTCCTCTGGCACATGCTGGTTCAGCCGAGCTTTCCTCTGCAGCTCTTGGCAAGTCCCCAGGCTGGGCTCCTGGGTGCAGGGACACAGCAGCGAGAAGGCAGGACGCGTTTCCTGTCTCTGGCGGCTTCTAGTCCAGCCTCTTCTAAAGCGACTGGGGCAGAGAGGGAGCCGCGCAGAAGCCCTGAGCACTGCAGCTGCTTAGCTGATTTTCTGTCCTTTTGAGAAAGAGACCAGGCGCCGTGGCTCACACCTGTCATTCCGGCACTTTGGGAGGCTGAGGTGAGAGGATCGCTTGAGCCCAGGAGTTTGAGACCAGCCTGAGTTGATAGTGAGACTCCATCCTATGAAAAGTAAAACATTAGCTGGGTATGGTGGAGTGTGCCTGTGGTCACAGCTACTCAGGGGGCTGAGGTGGGAGGATCATTTGAGCCCAGGAGGTTGAGGCTGCAGTGAGCTGTGAGCTGAGACTGCACCACTGCACTCCAGCCTGGGCAACAGAGCAAGATCCTGTCTCAAAAACAAATAAATAAATAAGTGAAAATAGGAAAGATAAAGCTGGAATTCAGGGTTACCACAGAGGCCACTGAGCTTGTTGGGAGATGCTCTGAGTGCTTGGGGACCCCGCCCTGCCAAAGAGGTGGCCCTTCCAGGCCTGGGGCACCCCACTGTCCTTGGCAGAGCTGCCTGAACCGCTGCCAGATGTTTGTTCAGCGTTAAAAGTATCCCGTAGACAACTTCTTAATGTAAAATAATGTTACTGTTTTTGTAGGTATTCTAATACTTTTGCAAATATCACCCTTCCGTTCTGTCTTCAGAAACAGCAAGCCCTGAGTCACCCTGAAGCGCCAGGTCGTAGCATCGAGCACGTCCTCAGGAGGGCGGCTCCACACTGTCCACACAGGGCGGGCACACAGGGAGCTCGGGGGCTGACGTCCACCCAGGCCCGACTTCCAGATGCCCCGCTCAGGGCCGACAGATTGTGGGCGCGTCGGTGAAGGCTCTTAGGCATGTTGGGAGCCGCAGTCGGAGTAAAGCTGATCTTGGCAGATGCTCAACCCGGCTTCACAAAACGCCTTAAGATCCCCACAAACATAAATGAGTCAGAGCACTTACCACAGCTGGAACTGATTGTAAATCTGTGGATTTGGTGTGTCTCCTCTTATCCCTCAGGTGGCAGCTCAGCGGCCCAGGCCCCAGTAAATGCCTGAAGGCTGAACGGGGTGGGCCAGAGCTTTCCTGAACCCCGGGCTCCGACTGTAGGATTTTATAAAGGGGCCTCTTCTCACCCTTGCCCTCCCCTTTCTCGCAGCGCGAAGCCTCTGCGGGCCTTCTTTTCCTCTTATTTGAAGTCATTGCCAGATGTGAGGAAAAAACCACTTTCCTTGCCTGAAAAGCCAAACAAAGAAGAAAATTCAGAAGTCGTGGTTTGGAGGGAATTTGACAAGCAAGTATTCCTGTTGAACGGAAGTCCCCGGGAGACAGTGCATGTAGACCGAAGGCTGCACACCTGCAGGGCGGGTTCGATCAGAGACCCATCCCAGTCCCTGCAGGCCTCCAGGAACCCTCCCAGGGCTGGGAATCCAAGGGGGGCAGCCGGGAGAGGGAGAGTTGCCGTGAAGGGAAAGACCAGAGTTCCCTGACGCCGCCATGTTCCGTCCTAGGTCGAAGCTGTACACGGCGGACCTGGAGTCGGGGCTGCACTACCTCCTGCGGGTGGAGCTGGCGGCCCACAGGTCCCTGGCCGGAGCGGAGCTGAAGACGCTCAAGGACTTTGTGACTGTCGTGGCGAAGGTGCGGAACGGTTCTGGTCTGGGCTGCCTGTGGGAATTTGGCCCTGCACAGAGTGGCTGCCGGGGGCCGTTGGGGACTGCAGGGGGGTGTTCTCCTCCTCGCTTTGCCTGCCCAGTCCTGATCTCCAACTCATTCCACCAGTTTCCCAAGTGCCTCCTGCCTGCTGTGCCATGCTGTTCCCAGCACTGGAGCTGGGGCGGTGGATGTGGAGAGGGGCAGGGGGAGGGGCAGGGGGCACGAGCCAAGCGCCTATTGGTAAAGCCCAGCTCTGGCTGGCTGGAGAGGGAACGGAGGCAGGAGCAGAGGCACACACCTCCGCTGGCTCTCAGGGGCCAGTGCACAGGGCTTTTGGGGAGAGGAGAGGCCAGGCAGTGCAGATCCAGGTGGGTGCATACCCGCTCTGCCAGCCAGGTTCAGGGAGGGGTCCTGGGGGCTTCACACTCAGCACCGTCACCAGCACAGCGGGGTGTCTGAGCCCACTTGAGGGGGTTACCAGGACCAGGCAGAGACACAGCCCAACAGAGCTCAGGCCTGGGCCCAGAGGACCAGCCAGGGAGGTGGCCAGGTAGAACTCCACGCCCTCAGTTGCTTGTTACTGTCTAAATGACATGGAAGCTTACGCTTAAAATATTTCTCTTGCCAAAAATAAGATGCACGATAGAATCATTTATAGTGAGCACTTTGGGTAGAGTTTACTTAAGAGGCGCTTCAGATGCATGCACGAGCATTGCCCAGGCAGGTTTTTACCCCACGGTGCCATTCCGAGTTCAGAAATCTCTAGCTGGCCTCATTTCCTTTAAGAAAGTGTCCTGCTAATCTGTCCATCATATTAGCGGGGGACAGGGTGGCTCTTAGTGGTGGCCGCCGGCCAGCTAATTCACTGGAGTCGCACAGCTGTCGAGAGGCCGACCTGCCCTCCTCCCCCCACCTCCCAGCCTCGCCCCTGAGTCTAGCTGGGCCTGGAGCTCTTACGCTTGTGCTTTAGGTAAATGCTTAGGCCAAGGTATGAATAAGTTATTCTCAGTATTTTTCTGAAGTTTACTTGGATGTCCAAGATAAATTTGATACTGGTACATGAATCGGGGTGCTCTCTAACCCGCGTGGGGGAAAACGCACTGGCCTGAGCTGAGGGCGCCCACGTTTCTGCTCTAGCATGCCACCATGAGGTTTCAGCTCAGGCTTTAGGAGCTCTCTTGGCGACCTGTGTTTTGCAGTTTGTGGTGCAGCAGCCGATCAGAGTTTCTCATAAAAAGACAGAGCCCTGGGGTCTTCTCAGCCAGACGCTCCCCCAGCTGTCGTGATGTTGGCCAGTCTCACGGCCCCCACGAGCCCGCAGGCAGTTAGCCCAGGCTGCCGGCGATGGCAGAGGGGAAGCCGAGTGGGCGGGCGGGCGGGGTCAGTGGAGCGCCTCGTGAGGAAGGCAGAATAAATCTGCAAAGCCCCCGCCAGCTCCGTGATGAGTCATGCACCATGACCTTGCCTGTCACCTGGCGGGAGCAACGCCATGGGCACAGGTGGGTGAGCCGAAAACAGAGCTGGGGAAGGGCGTGGCCATGGGTGCAGGCTGTCCTGGGGAGAGGCGCTGGCCAGACGCCCACCCCACGGCCCCTCGGGTTTCCTGCCTCCCATCAGAGTTTTTAGAGAGGCCCCCGTCCTAGATTCACTTCCTCTGTGGACGGAGGGCTTGTCCTTGGAGGTGCCGTGCCCCCGGCAGTGGGGGCGGGCCCGGGTTTGGGCCTGTAGCCCTCAGGGTGTCTCCCTCCTCGTGCAGCTGTTCCCCGGACGGCCACCGGTCAGGAAGCTGCTGGAGACGCTGCAGGAGTGGCTGGCCAGCCTTCCCCTGGACAGGATCCCCTACAACGCCGTGCTGGACCTGGTCAACAACAAGATGCGGGTGAGCCCAGAGCCCTCACCAGCCGCGCCGCGCCGCGCCACGCCCTCCTTCCCTCGCCCTTAGCTGGTGCAGCTCCTCCCTGCTCAGGGCCCTGGCTCTGCGGTGAGGAAGGGAAGCAGCGACTGTTACTATTCCTGTTTCCGTGACGGCGTTGTGGCCATGGCCTCACATCTGCCTCGGCAGCGTCACGCCCAGGCCTCAGTTTAAGGGCAGCCCACCGAGAGTGCACGGTGACAGACTGTCCTTTGGAGAAAACAGAGTTTTCTCAAGCAAGGTAGTACTTAGACTTTTAAAATTTTAGTAAGCCAATCTAATGAAAAATGATGTGGCAGCCCTGCTGGAGCTTTCCCTGAGCCCAGGTGCCAGCCTTCGCTCAGGGGACCAGCGCCCCGAGAGGTCTGCCCTGCTGCCTGCCGTTCTCTCCTCAGTCCAGATCAGCAGCTTCTCCACGGCCCCCAGAGTGTTCAGTAGTGGGAAGCAAACCCAGTGAACGCGCTGCTTGTCGGTGGCACACAGCAGACCTGGGGATCTTCTAAGGGGAATTTATCATGCCGTGATTTTGCCAGCCTTGCCATTCGCTGGCTGCAGCTGAGCAGCGGACGGTGCTGGGCTCCTGGCCTGAGTCTCTCTTCCACCTTGAATCCACTCCGAGCTTGAGGCCGTGGGAGCATCCTCTCACGTGACTGTGATGTGTGACACCTCCCTCAAGAGCATGCCGCGGGCTCAGGAGCCCTTAGGGAGGGAAAGGTTGATGAGACCCAAGACTAAACGGAAGGGAATATGCCCGGGGCTCACAGCCCCCCTCGCCAGCAGTCACCCGCTCCCATGGCTGCCTCCACCTCCTTGCTTCTTAAAAGTGAGCACACCTCAGGCAGGGCGCAGTGGCTCATGCCTGTAATCCTAGCACTTGGGGAGGCCGAGGCGGGTGAATCATGAGGTCAGGAGTTCCAGACCAGCCTGGCCAACATGGTGAAACCCCATCTCTACTAAAAATACAAAAAATTAGCTGGGCGTAGTGGGCGCTTGTAATCCCACTACTCAGGAGGCTGAGGCAGGAGAATCGCTTGAACCCAGGAAGTGGAGGTTGCAGTGAACCAAGATTGTGCCACTGCACTTCAGCTACTGTCTCAAAAAACGAAAACAAAAAGTGAACACACCTTGTTCTTTCTGGCCGAGAATTACTTGACAGTCGAGCTTTTCTGTGTTGTTGCTTGCCTTTTCTTTAATACTGTCATTATAGCAAATTCTAATTTAGAAGAAAAGGTAGATACGTTTTATGCTTAACATTACTAGTTTATCAAGGTACGGAAAAACTTTCTCATCTCTCCAGAGATTGGCTTGAGAGCTGCTTTAGTAAAGGAAACCATTTCCTCTCGTTTGTTTTCTTGAGTTTAAATTTACATATGGTGGGAGGCACAGGTCTTATGTGTACAGCTGATACAGCTTCAGTAAACCACTCCCCCATCACCATCCCCTTCGTCAAGAAGGAATCTGTCGACTGTTTTTAATTGCAACCATTATCTTTTATTCTTTGGGTTTTTTTCAGATTTCTGGAATATTCCTTACTAATCACATAAAATGGGTTGGATGTCAAGGAAGCCGACCTGAGTTGAGGGGTTACCCATGTTCTCTCTGGAAACTGTTCCACACTTTGACTGTTCAAGCCTCGGTCCACCCAGATGCACTGGTTGGCACAGGTGAGCTGTCCCTGCACAGGCCACAGGGGCCAATGTTCTGCCCCACACGCTACCCCAGCCAGCGTGTGTGAAGGCATGTTCTGCTGTATGTGAGGTAGCGTGTCGCCAGGGCACCAAGGTGGGGAGCATCGACTCAGACTCCTCACACATGATCAGCTCACCCAGGGCTGTGCCCTCAGGGTACGAGTGCCCCTTGTTAGAACTCAAGGATGTGCATGGCTAAAATGCAGGAAATAGGCCACTGAGAAGAGAGAGAACCCTGGCTGGGAATTTCCCTGCAGTGTAAACTCCCTGTTTTTGCTTTAAAAAAAAAACGGGAGAATAAGTGAAATCTGTTTGGAGCGGTATATTCATTATCAGCTGTTGCATGACAAGTCACCCCAAAATTTAGCAGCCAGAACCACCCACGGTTATGAGCTTACAGTTTCTGAGGTCGGGCATGGCCTCATCTGGGTCCTCGTCAGGATTGGTGAGGCTGCAGTTGGAGTGTCAGCCAGGCCTGGGGGGCACCCAAGGCCCACCTGGAGCGAGTGGCTTCCCAGCACCCTCACGGAGCAGAGAGCAGGGCGCACCTCCTTGTACATGGCTTGCCTAGGCCCTGAGCTCCATGCTGGCTGCTGGCCGGAGGCCATGCCCAGGGCCTCTCTGTGGGGCGGCTCACATCATGGCAGCAAGCTTAGTCGGGGAGCCAGCGAGAGGGTGCCCACCTGAGGATGACATTTTATCATCTGTACCAGATTCTGCTCACTAGTCAGTCACCAGGCCCAGGCCACGCGCAAGGGGAGGGGATTACAGGAGGGGTGAGTTTAGGTGTCTGGATCTGTGGGGGCCAGCACAGAGGCCGCCCACCACAAGGGTTTAAAACCTATAAGGCTTTGAAGTTGGAGTTAATGATTTTCAATTAGTAGGAAGTAGATAGAATTAACTGTCCTGTCTTTCACGGAACACTGAAGTGTGCACTGCTTTTTTAAGCCCCTCTGAATTTGGTTGTGTGTGTGCTTCCCAGTTTAAGCAGGGATTCAGGTTCAGTAACGTTTCCTTTAAAGCCAAGCTGGAGTCTTTTACTCACACAGTTCAGTCCTCTTTCCAAGAAAATTGTCAAATTCTTTCACGGTTATTTTTTGCCATGTAACAAAGGAACCCAAAATGCTGGGGCTTAAAGTAGCGCCCACCGCGTTTGCTTATCAGGTTGTGGGTCAGCAGTTCGGGCTGGGCTCGGCCGGGTGGTTTTTCTGTGAGTGCTGCTTGGGTTCACTCGTGTGGCTGCCTTCATCTGGCGGCAGCTGGTCGGTCCAGGGGACCTTGGAATGCCTCATACTCCTGAATGTGGCTTCCCCACCAGGTAGCCCCAGGCTGAGGCAGGACCTCCCGAGAGGCCTCAGTGTGGAGTCACATAGCATCACTTCTGCCACCTCCTGTTGATCCAGCCTACATTTGTGCTGGGAGAAATAGATTCCACCTGGTAATGGGAGAAGCAGCAAAGTCACAGTATGGGAGAGTCTCCTGGGATGGGGGCACTGCAGTGGCTATCTGAAAATCTCTTCTGTCCTGGCTTGCAGGGTGACGTTGGATTACTGCTTCTCAGGGGTCTGGTTGGAGGAAGAGGGTGGTTTTTAACCTCAAATCATTTTCATAATCACACAGTAAAAAGAGGTGTATGTTTTTTGGGAGAAACCTTGGGAGCTGCCCAAACAGAAATTGAAATCCGAGCATCCGCACTGCCTGAGCTGATGCCCAGCCAGACCACGTAAACCTGATTCTGGGCCGGGTGCAAGGCTCACACCTGTAATCCCAGCACTGAAGGTTGCAGTGAGCCGAGATTGTGCCACTGCACTCCAGCCTGGGCAACAGAGCCAGACTCTGTCTGCAGAACAGCTGCTTCTGAAACATAAGCCTGAGTTATGAAACCACATTTACATGGGGAAAGTTGTGAGAAGGAGCTGCGCCGTCACGCCGTCCCCCTGTCCCCCTTTCCATCCGCTCTGATCGCACAGACATGAGGAACGGCTGCTCGAAGGCAGTGTGGGCGCAGTGCAGACCAGGGAGAAGTTGGGGGCCAGGGTATTTGATTTTAAACTCTACTGGGAGTGGCCCTAGTGTAGTGGAATTGTGAGAGCAGCGCGATGGCAAAGCCCACCGTTAACGAGACCCTCAGCGCTCCTTCCTCCCATAGCATGTTGGAAGCAACCTCCAGGAGTAGCCTCCTGCCAAGAGAATTAGGTCAGAGGCGGCCACGGGATTAAGTCTTGGAAGGTTTTTCTTCTCTTTGCTGTATGTTTAAGCCCCATCTACTAAAATGCCTGCGAGGCCTCTAATCCCCCTACAGGTAGAGGTTGACGGTTCTTGCCCACTCTAAAGATTAGGGTGGCCCCACACCCACGGTGATGTGGGATGAGGAGGGGGATTACATGGTGATGTGGGGCAGGTGTCTGTGGAGCCCTCCTGGTGGGAGAGCAGGGCAGACGGGCCGGGTGCAGGGCCAGCGCCTGCCGTCCCATCTGCATTATCGCCCAGCTGCCCGTGGACATACTGGAGGCCGAGGAGGAGGCGGTGGTCTGCTCTGCTCTCACCTTCTCTGGGTGAAATAAACGACAACCGTCGGGATTAAGGATCGACCCGGACGCTGAGATCAGGGCCTGCGCACAGCTGTGCTCTCAGGGAGCCACGACAGGCGTCAGGCCTGCGCCAGTGCGGGGAGCTCCCCCAGGACCCGCTGTCGATGAAGACGCACTCATTCTCGAAAACGTGTCTTTTTTTAATGCTGACATGGAATCTGTTTTAATCTCCTGGGTCTCCTGTCTGTGCGTTCAGGCTCCTGTATTAGTTGTCTGAGTGGGGACTGCCGAGCCCCGCCCCATGCTGCCCCCTTGGTTTTCTTAGGAGTTCCCCTTCGGGGCGGTGCTAGCGTCTTCTGCCACCTGTGGGCGGGGCTGCTTTCCTGAGACGTGTGCTGTTCATTCACAGCGTCTGTGCAGGCTCCCCCGCCTGTGCATGTCTGTTTTTACCTACCGTGGCATGAACTTTGGCTTGTGGGTGCACCCATCCCTGTGCCTACCCACCCACTCTGTATCCTCACGCCCATGGCTGGTGGCAGCCTGGAGTCACTTCTTAAGGCCATGTCCCCACTTGCGCTGGTGTCCTGCGGGGCTTTCAAACACGACAACTACAGATTTAGAATGAGCAGTGTCATTGCCCTGGCATCAGCCTCTGGGCGTTGCTTGTAGGGCAAGAGGGACTGCACCCAGCTGGCAGATCCCAAGGAAGAAGCATTGCTTGGCGGTCCAGGCATTCTGGCACAGACAGCCGGAAGCCTGGTGGGAGATGCGAGGTGCTCCTGGAAGGGCTCCCTGGGGCCCGGGTGGCTCATCCTCCTTACGCTCTTCCAGCCTCTGGGCTGTGCACAGTCATCGTGTCTCCAGAGCCTGCGGGGCCTGGGCGTGTCGGACATCTGGGCAGGTGCTGGCTCTTGGTCTGTGCCCACAGCCTGAGGTCCCTGTGGAGACATGAGGGGGCTTCGCGATGTGTGAGAATCGGTTCCCCCCAGGCTCTCTGGACGAGCATGGGGTCAGGTGACCCCCACGCACCTGCTGTTGTCAGTGGCGTTTTTTTCCCCTGCAGGCTTTGAAGACGACCCCCAGGCTGTGCTGCAGACGGTGAGGAGGTACATTCGCACCTTCTTTGGGTGTAAGGAGTGTGGTGAGCACTTTGAGGAAATGGCTAAAGAATCCATGGACTCAGTGAAAACCCCAGACCAAGCCGTCCTCTGGCTTTGGAGGAAGCATAATGTGGTGAACGGCCGCCTGGCAGGTGAGAAACGCCTGGGTCTCAGCATGGGCGTGGGAGGCCCTGGTCCTGGGGACAGCGGGGATGGCACGGCCACGACGGGGCTTGCCTCTGAGCTTTGCGGCTTCGTGCCACCTGCTGTGCTGACGGGATCAGGACTTGGGTGGCCGGGAGCTGCCAGAGCCACAGCCTTTCCCACACTGCTTCTGTCCCTGGCTTTCCAGATGGTTCTCTCGCACTGGAGGGCTGTTGGGCCCTTGTAGACGTGGGTGTGGCTCTTTATTCCTGTCGTACCCTCGGGTACTCCACTAGACCCTGAGAGTATTTGGCTCTGGAAAGCTTGGAACATAATTTTCTTTCTTTCTTTCTTTCTTTTTCTTTTTTAATCATTTTTTGTTTTTTTTAATAAAGATGGGGTTTCACCATGTTGGTCAGGCTGGTCTTGAACTCCCAACCTCAGGTGATCCGCCCACCTTGGCCTCCAAAGTGCTTGGATTACAGGCGTGAGCCACCATGCCTGGCTGGAACATAATTTTTGATGAGGAATTTTAGTATGAAAATCTGTTGTCCAAATGTAAACCAAACCTCTCAAAGTGGTTTTGTTAAAAAAAAAATTAAATGGGGCACATGTATTTTCTCAGAGTTAAGTACTTCAAATTATTCCTAAATCAGTGGCAGATTAAAATTAGGCTTAAAAATAATTCCACTGAGAAATAAATCTTAATAGAGATGAAAAGAAAATGCCACTGAACTATGGGTTTTTATTTAATCCACTGTATTATGAAAACATATTACACTAAAGCACTAAGGAAAATTGGGTTTTCTTTGCGCCGAGTCTGCCTGCCGGGGCCCGGGGCATGTGGCCGCAGGCACCTGTGTCTGCGGGATTTGTTCCCTGGGTCGGCGCAGCGTCTCAGCCTCTCCGCCCTGGCAGCCTCTGCGTTGCTGCCACCCACAGAGCTCCCTGCGCTTTTCCGAGCTCTCAGCTGTAAGGCAGTGGGACCAGGACCCTCGCCAGGCCTGCCTGGACCTGGAGGCCCTGCTGTTGCCTGTGGCCCCAGCCTGCCTGTGTCTCCCCCACCCCCGTCATGAGGCTGCAGCAGAAAGGGGCCTTACTACCCAGGGTGACTGTCACTCCTGAGAGTCCCACCCCACCCAGTCCCACCTCCAGCCTGTGTATGGAGACCCAAGCTCCTGGGAGGTCCCTCGGAGATCTGCCAGGGCTCTTCTGCCCAGGGATGGCGCCTTACTCTGCAGTCCTACTCAAGGCTCTGGCAGCTTCTGAGCAAGTGCTGCTGGTCCATGCTCTGTCCCCTCTGTGGGACTCAGCGCCCCCTTTGAAGAGTGGCCGAGCACTGGGCAGCAAAACCTTACCAAGGTGGGTCCTGTCTGCATCCCCTCCTGGCAGTCCGTGGCGGGCGTGCAAAGCTGTGTCTACAAGGATGCTTGCTGCAGAGTTGTGTGCACGGCCGCCCACAGGGAATGGGTCAGATAAACACCCAGAACACCCATGCGGGCGCACAGGTGTCAAAAGTATGTGGTAGGTTTGTGTTTACGAGTGCGGAGCTGCGTGGGGGCACAGACACCTGTAGAAGGGCATGTGGGTGGTCTCGCGGCAGGACAGACCCGTGTGTGTTTGCATGTGCAGAAGGACCTGCAGGCCTCTCCTACCACGCTGTGTCTGGGAGTAGAGTTGGGGGCAAGCTCTGCTTGTCTCTCTGCACGTCAGTATTTCGTTTCTTCTTTGTTGATTTTTTAGAGAAGTACTGATCTTAATTCAGCACAGTGGAGGCTCTAGGCGTCCGTCGCCTTTCAGCCTCAGAGCAAGCGTACTGCGGAGACACGCGCTGTTGCCCTCCTCCTCCTCACGTCGCGGCTCCCGCGACGCTGTTTTAATGAAGTGTATAAAAAGCCCCACGAAAGTTGTCAACTTTGTTCCTTATTCTACAAAATAGCATCAGTAGTAGTGTGAGGTGCTAGAGACCATCACAGCAGCCTTTCAGAGGGGCTGCTGGCGTGTCCTGCTGTCCCCCGAAGTGAGCACGTGTCACTACAGAAAGGGATTTGTAGTCTGGAAAGGGCCAGTGTGCCTGAAGTGCAGTGGAAATGCATCACCACCCACTCTGCCCTTTCCTGAGGGTACTCCTGAGGCCCACTGTCCATACAGCCAGGTGGCCGGGGCGCCGGGGGCAGTGGGCCTCAGGTGCACCCTCAGGAAAGGGCAGAGGGGCAGTGATGTGGGGAAGGGGCACAGGGGCAGCACCGTGCAGAGAGAGGCCTCAAGGTGAGAGCTGCGTGCTGTCACCTGTTTTGGAAGTGGAGTGCTGGGTGGTTTGGGGCAGGTGTGGTCCAGGAAGTGGCAGAGGCCCGAGCCTATAGCCTCTCCTCACTTGCAAGCGTGGGAGACGGCAGAGGGGACACACATGCAGAGGCCTGCGGAAGCAGGTGTCCTCTGGGCCGTACTGCAAGGGAAGGGTGGGAAGGGCAGGGAGGGAGGCCCGGCAGGACACAGACCTGGGGCGGCGGAGGCCCGTGGTGGGCGGAGTAGGAGTCTGCTGGCTGGATGTTGCACCTGGCCCCACAGGCCTCCTTCCCTCTGGCTCTCCTGCTTCCTTTTCTTCCTAGGCCATCTGAGTGAGGATCCCAGGTTTCCAAAGCTTCAGTGGCCCACTCCAGACCTCTGCCCAGCCTGCCATGAGGAAATGAAGGGCCTGGACAGCTGGGATGAAGGCCACGTGCTCACATTCCTGAAGCAGCACTACAGCCGTGACAACCTCTTAGACACGTATTCTGCAGACCAGGGGGATTCCAGTGAAGGAGGAGCCCTGGCCAGGGGTGAAGAAGAGGAGAAAAGACTCACTCCCCCAGAGAAGTCCCATGGAGACCGAGACACCCAGAGCGTTCATCCACCCAGTGTGCTGGGCCCCAGGCCCGCCCTTCCGGAGAGCTTGCGCCACAGGCTGGATGTGAGACTCCAGAGTCTGGATGGGCCCGAGGTCCACAAGCAGGTGGAGGTGGCCGTGCCCTTCCTCGGGATTGGCTTCTCCAGCCTGGACATGAGTCTCTGTGTGCTGCTGTACGTGGCCTCGTCCCTGTTCCTCATGGTGATGTACTTCTTCTTCCGCATGAGGTCCAGGCGGTGGAAGGTCAAGTACCACCACCCGGCTGTGTGAGTGCCCTCGGAGAGCCAGCCCCGCCCTGTGCCACCTGCGGCTTTAATACTGGATCAGGGATTTTACACACGCGGGCCTGGTTTCACATCCGGTGGCACCTTTTGGCTTCCAAGTCCTCGTTTTACAAACGCTCTTCTGACAAGGAAAGAGGTGGGGTAATGTTCTGGGGGCATTTGCATTCCCAGCATCCTCATGTCGGTTCACACTCCTTTTACAGGTTCTACAGCAAAAAGACTGTTTCCTCTAAAAGAGGGCGAGGAGTCCAGGCCAAATAGTGTTCCCCACACACTTTAATCTCAAGTTTCCTGGACTCCGTCTCATCCTGCAAGGCCTTGTTTTCCTACTTGGAGAAGAATCTTGCCCCTGCCCCTCCAGGCTGCCAAGTGTTCTCCATTAGCCAGGCGGGGGCGGGGCAGAGCCGGAAGTGCTGGCGGCCTCTGTGCGCCTCCAAGCAAGTGCGGCTCCGGTGACCGTCCTGTGTCCTGTCCATGGCTTCCCTAGGGAAGGATTCCCGAGGGCTCTCTGTGCTCCTGCAGGTGTTTTCACACCAGTTGTGAGGATTTGAAAAGGGGAGGAGCCGAGGAGTTTCGTGGCTGTGCTGCATTTCAGAAGATAACCCCCACATGCCTTGTGCCGTGGACTTGGGGATGGGAAGGATGGTGGCTTATTTAACCCTCAGAGACAGCGCCTTTGTTTGTTTATCTGGTGACGAGAGAGAAGTACATGGGGGCCATTTGACCAGCTGGTCCGCGGAGGGCAGCTCTGGGCTCATCGGGCAGGCGGTGCTCAGAGCAGAGGCCCCTCTGTTGGGGGCTGGGGAGGAGAGTGGTCGGCCCTTGGGAGCACAGGGCCCAGGGAGACTTCTAAAGCCCCCTCTGTCGTCTGCTCTTCACCCAGCACCACAGAGGCTTGCAGGTCCCAGCCACACACGTGCACCTCGCCCTGGGCCCACGGAGAGGGTGGGGCGGCAGGCGCTGCAGGTCCCAGCCACACACGCACCTCGCTCTGGGCCCATGCAGGGGCAGGGGTGGCAGGAGCCTGTGCCATGTTTCCTTTGCCTGAAGCTGCTTTGGGAAGGATCTCCACACAGGCACTGGTTTCCCAAGCTTTGGTCATGATTTCTTTTACCGTTTAATAATTTTAAACATTGTTTTAAACCCAAAACGTTTAGTGGTCAATTACCTCTGAAGATTTAAACAAATACGCTGTTTCTGGGAACATTTATATTGAGCTTCTTTGTGGCTGTTGGTGTGTCTCACCGGCTAA
The DNA here is from genome assembly GCA_963573385.1 of Cacajao melanocephalus. NCBI lineage: Eukaryota > Metazoa > Chordata > Mammalia > Primates > Pitheciidae > Cacajao > Cacajao melanocephalus. Next base: position 18,334 of record CAUYLG010017036.1, read on the forward strand.
ATTCGGCTGAAGTAGGCTCAGATGTGTTTGTGTAACCATCTGTGTGTGTGTGTGTGTGTGTGTCTCTGACAGTTGTAAATATTTTTTCTGCTTTGCCTCCTTGGTGTTGTGTACTCACGTGTTTACTAACTGTGGTGGGTCACATGGTGTGTTCGTAAGACTACCGTAATATTGATGTTATTGTTGCCGCTTGAGGAACACGGTCAGCAGCTGATTCCTTAAACAGCTGTCAGAACGGCCGCGCCGAGGATGCCGCCCAGAGCCCCGTAGCTGGCGGGAGAGGTGTCCGACGCCTCGGCCTCCGGCTTCACGGCTCACGTGAGCGTTTCTTCTGGTTTCACACTTTTAACCCCTCTGGGCTCAGACGGCCGTGGCACTGCCTTCACTGCTGGTCAGGGGCCTGGGTTATTGAAGACACCAAAGTGTTTCTCTGTCAGCTTGAAAACCAGGCGGGTCTACACATGGCTTTCAGTGTATTTGCCTTTGAACCCTTAACTAAACTGACTTTCGGGTAGTGTTGAATGTCTTTAGCTGGGGTGACCTGGGACGGTGTTAGGTTTACCGTCTCTAGCTTCCGCCTTCCAGAAACCCATGTGGAGCGTAGTGTGGCTGCAGCTTCATCATCCTGTTGCAGTCTGGGGTCACCACTGTTTGGGGGACAGGCTTGTGACCTGCTGAGGGGCAGGGTTTTCAGCAGTGTCAGTGGTGGGGGTCTGAGCTGCTGTGGAGGTGGCCCCAGGGGTCACATGGCCATGTTCTAACACACCTCGTGTGACCGCTCAGAGCTGGATGCCACCTTTAGGCAAGGTTTAGAGTCTATTTTCTGAAGTTTTAAGTATTTTAAGAGGTATTGAGACTAATGAATATAATAGTTCAGTAATTTAAATGTTTATTTATTTTTAATGGAAGGATTTTTATTAAATATAAGCTAATTGACATGGAAATGTCAGTGAAATTTCTTACCTGCAAGGAAGGTGAACATTTTGTATTTAAGTAAACTATAATGTGCACATTTTATGAATAAAGGAATCTGACATTTGAAAACAATTGTGATTCTTTTGAAATGTGAACCACTCCTACCAATGAGAGTGTGGTAGGTGTGGTGGGGTGCAGAATGGACCCTTCTTTCTGTTTATGGACTGGACATCTGAAATTCTACAATTTATTATTTTGAACCATTGGCTTTTAGGAGACAGCCAAAGGGTCAAATAAAGATGGAAATCAATGATTATCTCCTTGGAGCTGATCTGGACGGAGAGACAGGACAAGACCTTGGATTTCACAGGCAGATGAAAGGCAGCTGAGACACGTGTAAATTACACACTTCAAAGGGCACTCGCAGCAGCCCATCTTGAGGGAACCTCAGAGGAACCCCAGCCTGCATGAACGGCCACCCCTCCGCTTCCCAGGTGTGAGTGTCCCGCCATGGCTGAGTTTGTGGTGCCCTGTGGGGTTTCATTTTCTTTTGCCCCGCCCCCACTTTTGCTGTGCCGGTGGGGGCGGGGGAGTGGTCTCCAATAGTCTTCCCTGTGGCTTCGGAGGAGTCCGGTTGGCACCTCCCTGGCCAGGCTGTGCAGAGGCTGGCAGGGAACTCAGTCCCTCAGCAGGCACCGAGCAGACGCCAGCCTGGGTGTGTGCTGGGCCGATGAACTCAGGCCCTGCGTATGCCCAAGCTTTTGAGTCCTTAGCAGCGTTTCTGTTAGGGGGACTGCAGGTGCCCCTCCTCCTGGCAGCCTGGGGGACTCGGGCTGAGCTCTTCCCAGAAGGTGGGGCTGGATTCAAGGAGGTTAACAGCGGGAAGTTCCTTTACCAGCAAAATACCTGCATGAGGGCCTCAGTGAGCCCTGGGTTGGAGGTTATCAGACAAGGGACCATCCTGGCGAACGGCCTGGGCACTGCCTTCCAGAGGCTGCCCGCCAGAAGGGTAGGGTCAATGGCCTCCTGCCCTGCGGCTGGACGACCCGCTTGCGGCGAATCCCGGCGCCTCAGCGAGGCCCGGAGCTTGGAAAGGAGCTGGGGCGGGCGCTGCCACCCTGGGTCTGGGGCGAGGGCGGGGACTGCCCTGAGTGCGCGTCCGACACTGCCTGCCCGCGCACTGGGGAGGGGGGCGGCGAGAGGGACCCCGGGAGGTGGGCGGGCGCGCGGGCGGGGTGGGCAGTGGGCGCCTCCTTCAGCACCGCGGACAGCGCCCGGCCCAGTGGCGCTCAGGCTCCCCGCTCCGCACCACGCGGCAGGACTTGGGAGCCCCGAGCCTTCCGGGGAACGTCGACCTACGAGGAGCGCGGCTCGAGCCACTCGGCCTGGTGGCCGCGATGCTGCTGGAAACGGGGCTTGAGCGCGACCGAGAGAGGCCTGGGACCGCCGCCGTCTGCACCTTGGGCGGGACTCCGGGTAAGAGCCCCGGGGTGCCCGCGGCCTCCAGCCCAGGCAGGACACCGAGGACAGAAACGGCAAGGGCGGCAGAGATGCGAGGAAGAGGGTGCGCGGGGCTAGCGGCCAGGCCAAGAAAGTCCCACCGCTCTGCAGGCGGGACACAGAGATGGGCACACAGTGCAGGGAGAGAGTTTCCAGATCCCAGGGTGGCCGGGAGGGCCTGGCGCTGGCCTGCAAGAGTGCGGGACAGCGGTGGAGTGGAGGCCCCCAGAGAAAAGGGGGCATCGCAGGCACAGCTGGGGGGCGGCGGGGCCGAACGAGGGGTGCCAAATTCCCCCGAGACTAGCGCCCCTCAGCTGTTGCACACAGCCCCACCCAGGCCTCTGGACCCCACAGCAGGGAACCGAAGGCTGAATCTCCCGCCTGAACCACTCTCCCCAAGGGCCATTCCATCACCACGGACGCTGGGAAATAATGGAGGCATTGTTGGAGGGCCGGCCAGATGCCAGCAGCGTGGGCTGCCTCCTTGACCTGCTGCCGCCCCTGCCCCCGTCCAGCCACACACGGCCCCTGCCCGCTTCGTCAGCAGCTAACACCTGCCGCCCGCACCCGGCGCAGCCTGCGCACACTCGGCTTTGTGCCCTCGGGTCTTTGCCTTGGCCCTTCTCGGGTAACAAGTGCTGTGCAAAGTGAAGGGGCAGAGAGCTGGCTGCATGGGCTGCTGCTCAAGACGGGCACATCGGACCTGCTGGGAGCTGGCAGGGGGACTGTAGTTTTCTTGCACCCATCCTTCTGGGCCTGGCCCCTGAACACTCACAGTCCAGAAGCCATAGGCAGAGTGGACAGAGTATTACTGTGAGACCCACAGGGAGAGGGACCTGAAGGATGGCATCAGCCCCTGGTCCCCCAACCCTTCCTGGGTGTTTCTGCACTGCCAGGGCCCTCCTGTCCTCGCCATGTCCCGTGCTGTGAGGGCCGCCCACTGCTGTGTTCTTCCCCGGGTGGCTGCCCAGGGCTGGCGCTGGCCCAGGGCCCTCTGGGCAGGGGTGGTTGCGCCCCTCTGCCTGCAAGGATAGCGTGGGTTCTGGAGAGCTCGCCTGTGTGGACTGGGGCAAAGGGCTGGAATATCAGGTAAAGAAACCGTGTTCTGATGGAGCCAGAGTGCTGGGGGATGGAAATGGAGGGGTGCCCTGGACTTCCCAGCGCTGACGTCCGCGACGCGAGGTCTTAGCTGCGTGTCCAGGACACAGAGCCTGTTGTCTCTCAAGGCTTGCTATTCTCCCCTCAGCCCACTCCGGGGCCGCAGTTCCAGGGCTGGAGCCCGATCCGGTCCTTGCGGTTCCGGTACGCAGCCTTCGGCGCCACACTCACCCCTTCCGCGTTTCGGGTTGAGCTCCTGCCGACCAGCTCCGGCTCCCGAGGCCGAACCTCAGCAGCGGGAGGAGCCGGCTGCCTTCTCGACCCCTCTCCCGGGAACCTTAGCCCTCCTGGCGTGTGCTCGAGCTCAGGCCTCTGCCCGCGGCCGGCTCCGGCGCAGGAAACTGCGAGGCGGGAAAGAACGCTGGCGGGCAGCCCTGACCTGAGACCTCCTCTACAGGTGCCCGCCCTCAGGCTGGGCACGCGGGGCGGCCTGTGGGCACCGCAGGTCCCGGCGCAAAGGCGCGGGAGTCCGCGGTCGCCCGGGCTCATCTCCGCGACCCCCCGGCCCCGCCCCGCGCCGCGGCCCCGCCCCCCGGCCGCTCCGCCCTCAGCTCGGCCAGAGGCTCCGGGCCCCCGGGCGGCCCGCAGGCGCAGCGCCCAGCAGCACCGGGAGTTGGTCAGACGCCGGTTCGGAGCCACTGCGGCGTGGCGTCTCCGGGCCCGGGAAAGTTTGGGACCGGAAGCGTGGCGACGCCGGGCTGCGGGACCCATGGAGACGCGCGGGGAGCTGGGCCCGGCCCGGGAGTCGGCGGGCAGCGACCTGCTGCTAGCGCTGCTGGCGCGGAGGGCGGACCTGCGCCGAGGTGGGTGCCCGGGCCGAGCGGCTGCACCGGGAGCCCCGGAGAACCTCGGGCCTTTCCGGGCCTTTCCCGGCCTGACCGCGGAGACTGGCAGGAGCTAGAGGACCCGGGCTGGAGTGGGTCCGCGCCTGGGCGCCTCTGCCTGAGTTTGTTTCGGGGCCCCTGGCGCCGGGTTGCCAGAGAGCGAGGCTGTGGCGCGGCACTGCTCAGGCCAGGAAGCTCTCCGGGGTCCAGGGCGGGCTTAGGAGACCCTCTGAAGCCCTGAGCCGACCCCTGAGCGGAGGAGGCGCAGGGAGCAATGGCAGGGCAGTGAGGGTCCCCAAGAGTGGCGCCCCACCCGGACTCCTTCCACGTTCCAGGGGAACAGTCAGATGCAGGGGCCAAGGTCGAGCTGAACCTCGACCGTCGATCTCCCCTAAGTCAGGTTTCAGCGTCTGCGCCCACAGACACCTGCTCGTTTTATCCCCCCGTCCAGGGCCCGTCGATAGGAAAAAAACCTCGCTTCTCCGGGGCCCCCAATTTCCTGGAGGCACCACTCTCGCTCCCTGGTTCTTAGAGAACCTGGCAGTTCTCCGCGACTCCTGGGCCAGCTGGAGCCGCAGGATGGGGAAGGAGGCCCGGGACCGGTGGGGAGTGGGAGGGACCGGCCGGTGGGAAGGGGGTTTCATCCAGGCTGTGGGGGCTCGCGGTTCCCTACTTATTTATTTATTTATTTATTTATTATTTATTTTTTTTGCGCCGGTTCCTGGGCGGGGTTGGCCGCGGGGGCTGGGAGGCGGAGAGAGGGAGGGAGGGAGGAGGGCTGCGCGCCCGGCGCTCGGGAGAGCTGGCCGGAGCGGGCGGGCTGGCGTCCAGGCTCCGCCGGCCCCGCCATCCCGGAGAGCAGGAGACCCCTCCGGGGCCGGAGTCGCCATGCAGCGTAAGGCCGGGGTCGCGGGCGCGGCGCGGGGTGGGCTGGGGCGGCTTTTGCCTGACGCGGGCTCCGGCGGCGCGTTGCGGCCGAGGCGCTGTCCGGCCGGAGGTGCTGAATCCGCGCTGCGCGAGCCTGTCCGGCCACCCCGCTCGCTCTATGCCGTGTCCCCGCCGCCCTGCGATCGCTGCTCACGTTGGGGACCCCGGACGCGCCGCGGCGGTTCCTGAACGCTCCTCACCCGGAGCTGCGGTTTTGCCGGATGCGGGGCGCTTTCATCGCGGGTTTCCCGCCACTGCGGGGGGTGGTGGAGCCGTTTTTTCCGACAGAGGTCGAGGGAGCCCCTTCCTGGTTTCTCTCAGACACCGGGAGACGGGCGGGAGTCGGTGGGGTCCACAGCCAGGGAGGTGGATGCAATGTCAGGGGGTCCCAGCCCCTTCGCCGGGCACCCCCTTCTTCCAGAGACTTTCTCTAAGTGCAGAGGGAGTCCTCAGCCCTTTGGCACCTAAAAAAGCCGCTCCTGGACTCGAGGTTCCCACAGGACACCAGCGGGCCTCCCCAGCATGGTTCCTCCAGGGGGCCTGCAGTCCCGAAGTGGGGCATGGGGGCCAGAAGTGGCAGGAAGCCAGACGTTTGGGTAACTGTGACAGCGTTGGGGGCACCCATGCCTGACACAAAGGCAGGGGATCGGCTTGTCCAGTCCACTCATAAGTACTTTTGCAGCCACCCAACGATGGGGACGACATTGTCATTTACCCTGCCGGCCTGCAGACAGGGCTACCAGGTGGGGCAGCCACATTTTCGGGGAGTCCCTAGAAAGAGTGGCCACGACGCTTTACGTGAAGGAGCCCCCGATGGGGTGCCCCAGCTCTGGGTAATGGTGAGGACCCGTTTCCTTATTTTTCCTGCCTGTCTTCGGAGAGCAGATCCCCCTGGGGTAGGGTTTTCATTTGAGCTCCACATGCAACTTTCTTGGCACTAGGAACATTTTGTAATTGAGTATCCGGCCTCATGGAATGGCCTGGGCTGCTTTCCTGCTCACAGACACATTTTTAGGTTGTTGTCAGTTTCCCCTTAGCTCCCGCCTTAGGATGCTGTGCCTGCGCACTCCCGGAACTTGTGGGGCCGCTTAAGCTGGCTGGGGAAGAGGGTGTGCAGGGAAAGGAGGAGCCCTCTGCAGCCCTGGTTCGGCTTGGGGTGGGAAGATGGCTTTGCTGCCTCCTGGCCTAGGAGGTGACCCACACCTTCCTCATGCCCACAGAGATCCCGCTGTGCGCCGGCTGTGACCAGCACATCCTGGACCGCTTCATCCTCAAGGCTCTGGACCGCCACTGGCACAGCAAGTGCCTCAAGTGCAGCGACTGCCACACACCACTGGCCGAGCGCTGCTTCAGCCGAGGGGAGAGCGTTTACTGCAAGGACGACTTTTTCAAGTGAGCCCCGGAGCCTCGCCTTGGTGTGGGAGCGGAAGGCACACCGGCCCTGGGGAAAGGAGGCCTGGAGTTCTGCCACCCCAGGGCCTCCTCCCTTCAATCACCGAGGCCAGGCCCTCAAAGCCCACCTCTCCCGAGATCCCAGCCCCATCCTGTCACCCAGGCAGGGTACCCTGTGGCCCGGCCAAGCTAAGGGTTGGGCCTCGCCATGGGTGCTCCCTGGGTGGCCGGGCCTGGCTGGGACATCAGCAAATATTATTTGGAAAAAAAGCAATTTATTTCCTAAATCACAGAAGTAGCCATTAGAGAAGATAAGCCCACATTTGTAGAGTTCTATTGAACTTAGTCCCTCTGAAATTGGTGATGTTTTTGTCCCTAATGCTGCGGACTCAGGGGCTCTGGCCCAGTGGCCTTCATGGCTCCACCTCTGGGATCTGAGAAACCGGCCCCAGATGGGTCCTCTCCTTCCCTATTCACCTTCCCAGATCCAGCGTGCGTTCTGCAGGCAGTGGAGACCCCGCCCCGGGGTCCTCCCGACTGGAGGTTGAGGTTCCGTTCTCAGTAGCAGTGGGCGGCCAGGCTGGTTGACCAACCTGCAGGCCGGACAGAGCCTTCCTCCGGGACGCCTCTCCAGGCACCCGCCTGCCGCTCTCCGACCCGCTCGGGGCGAAATGAGCCTCGCGCTGCCGCGCTGAGCAGGGCCCTGTGCGTCCCGCAGGCGCTTCGGGACCAAGTGCGCTGCGTGCCAGCTGGGCATCCCGCCCACGCAGGTGGTGCGCCGTGCCCAGGACTTCGTGTACCACCTGCACTGCTTTGCCTGCGTCGTGTGCAAGAGGCAGCTGGCCACGGGCGACGAGTTCTACCTCATGGAGGACAGCCGGCTCGTGTGCAAGGCGGACTATGAAACCGCCAAGCAGCGAGGTCAGCGGAAGGGACGACGCCCCCACCTTTCCTGGTCTGAAAAAGTGGGGCTGAGGCCAGGCCTGGGGGTGGGGTGGGGGAGGGGGCTTCCTGGGAACTCCTCACTGCCGCGTGGTCCCCCCAAGCGCTCTCTAAGGAGCCCGAGCTAGGGCGGTAGCGGCAGCAGGAAGCCGAGGCCGGGAGCGGCGGAGTCATGGACAGACCCGCAACCCAACCGACTCATTGGGTCCGAAGTGTGCGGCTTTTTCACCCCTAGTCTGAACTATTGCCCTAAATCCTTGCCACGAAGACTGAGCCATACCCACACCCTTAGAATAAAGGGGAGCCTGCGGGGGGAGCAGAGTGTTTGGAGTAGGGGGGCCAAGGCTGAAGGCGGGGGCGCCATCGAGGGTGGTGGGATTTTAGGGAAGACGCCGCCGCCACCCCCGCAGCAGGATCCACCGTCTGCTGGCACCTCCTCCACCCCGCCCTGGGGGTTTTCTCCAATCGCTCCCAGCGCCCGCGCGTTCAGAGACGCCCGTGGGGTGGGCTGGAGGTGGGCCCCTGGGGCCCCAACGTCCCCGCGCCGGCTAGAGTGGGGCGCGCTGGGGGTCCGGCTGGGGCTGGAGGGGCGGCCGGGCCTCACCGCTCGCCCGCCGCGCAGAGGCCGAGGCCACGGCCAAGCGGCCGCGCACGACCATCACCGCCAAGCAGCTGGAGACGCTGAAGAGCGCCTACAACACCTCGCCCAAGCCGGCGCGCCACGTCCGCGAGCAGCTCTCGTCCGAGACCGGCCTGGACATGCGCGTGGTGCAGGTCAGCGCTCGCCCCCGCGCCCCTCCCGGCCCTCCCGTCCGCGGCCTTGGGGGCCCCCGCAGAGCCGGGCGGCCGCTCACCCCGCCCCGCCCCCAGGTTTGGTTCCAGAACCGCCGGGCCAAGGAGAAGAGGCTGAAGAAGGACGCCGGCCGGCAGCGCTGGGGGCAGTATTTCCGCAACATGAAACGCTCGCGCGGTGGCTCCAAGTCGGACAAGGACAGCGTCCAGGAGGGGCAGGACAGCGACGCCGAGGTCTCCTTCCCCGGTAGGCGCGGGGATCGTGGAGCTCGGGGAGGGAGGAGCGCGCGTCGGAGGGGTCGCAGGGAGCCTGCGGGTCTGAATTTCCCATGGGGTTAATGGACTCCTTAAGCTGTACTTTCAGAAACATTTCACTTACAGAACCTGGTCCCCCAGCACCCTCTCCGCCCTGGGTGGCCATTCCGGACCACTGCTTTTCTCCTGGTGGGGACAGAATCCCCGTGGCCTGACCTGTCCCCAAGCTGGGCGCCTACGGGGCTTTCTCCTGGGGGAGGGGGGGCGTGTCCAGGCTGTCTCTCTGGCTCGTAGCCCTTGCAGTGACTTTTAGGAGAATGGGCAGCGCATTTGGGGAGAAACTGAGTCAAAGTCCCAGCTGCTTGGAGTTGGGGGAGGGGGCTACCTGGGGTCAAGGAGAGAAGGTTCCATACCCTTCTGTGGAGCCTGAACTTTGATTTATTCTCTGGCACTGAGGATGCTGCGCCCCATCCGTTGATGCTCATCCTCGCAGAGTGTACAAGACACTCTCTTCCTTGTTCTCCGGGCTACTCACTCTGCCTCTCTGGAACTTAATTTCCTTGTCTGCAAAATTCGGGTGGTGGTATCCGTGCCCCTCCCTGGGCTGCCGTGGGGCTGGTCCTGAAAGCTTGGGCCCTGGCCAAGCTTTTCTGGGCTGACTCAGGGGTGAGGGCAGTGGAGGGCCAGGGGCAGCCATGCCTTCCAAGAGCAGAAGGGGCCTGCGCTGACCTGTCATGGGCGTGGGGCAGCCACTCCTGCCCCACCCAGTAGTGCCTCTGCCCACAGGATGGGACTCTGAGGGGCCGCAGGTGAAGGTCAGGCACGGACTGGGCCTCTGCTTCCGTTGCAGATGAGCCTTCCTTGGTGGAAATGGGCCCAGCCAACGGCCTCTATGGGAGCTTGGGGGAGCCCACCCCGGCCTTGGGTCGGCCCTCGGGAGCGCTGGGCAACTTCACACTGGAGCATGGAGGCCTGGCAGGCCCGGAGCTACGTCCTGGCAGCCCCTACGGTGTCCCCCCATCCCCCGTCGCTCCTCAGAGCCTCCCCGGCCCCCAGCCCCTCCTCTCCAGCTTGGTGTACCCAGATGCCAGCTTGGGCCTTGTGCCCTCGGGAGCCCCAGGCGGGCCCCCGCCCATGAGGGTGCTGGCAGGGAACGGACCTAGTTCCGACCTCTCCACGGGGAGCAGCGGGGGTTACCCTGACTTCCCTGCCAGCCCCGCCTCATGGCTGGACGAGGTAGACCACGCTCAGTTCTGACCCAGGCCCGGCTCCACCCAGCACCGGACTCGAGAGAGCTGCCCCTGCATGGGCGGCTTCGGGGCTGCTGGGGCCTCTGAGGAAGGGGGGCCAGGGCATCAAGGGAGGGCTGGTGCCTTCGGACCCTCCCACTGCCGACCTTGCAGCCACTCCTCTGACACAGGGCTGGCCTGTAGGTGGCCGCCCAGCAAGCCACCTTCTTTGTAAGCAAATTTCTCCCCTTTATTGACCAATTAGCAGAGCACTTGCTGCTGTTTCTAGACATGAAATGTCACCTTGCTGAGGCCCAGCCCAGCCCAGCACAGCCCAAGGGCTGGAAAAACTTTCATTTCCAAAACTGAGAAATCTTCAGAATCTTGGGTTCACTTCCCAGGCTCCATCTCTCTCGGAGCCATTACCCCGAGCCTCCCTCTTTGGATCAGAGATTGGCCTTGCCTATCCCGGGAGGAAGCAGCAGAGGTGGGGACACACCTGAGTCCTCCAGGAGAGGCCCCCTCCTCTCCCCAGGCCAAAGTGGGGGGCCTCCCTGCCTCCAGCCCCGCCTTCCCCAATCCCAGGTCTCTAGATCTTTCTGTTCTTGAGTACCCTGTGGAGGAGGCAGAAAGGCCTGGGGCCCTTTCTCTCCAAGCTCAATTCTCTAAGCCCCTCAGGGTCTCCCCACCACCCCACCCCGGCCCTTGGTGTCCAGGCTGCACCCACAGACGTCGGTTGCCAAACAGCCTGCCCTCCCTGCCGAGCCGGCTCGGCCAGCCCCGATGGGGAAGTCTCCCCCTGGAGAAGGCTGGGGCTCCTTTGAGCCTGCCCTGCCTCCTCCATCAGATCCTTTGGGAAGAAGTTTCTGGGAGGCGCCTGCAGCTGTGCGTGCCCCAGACACAAAGGCTGGCCCGCGTGTAAGTCAAAGTTACTCCCGCAAACCTCAATCTCGAGCTACCTATTGGTTCTGTGAATGTTCTGTGTCTTTTATTTATTCTCGGGTGATCAGCTCTTTCCAAGACTTCAATAAATTTGTCAGTTACGGTCAGTGGAAGGCCCTTGTCTTTATGAGGCTGCAGGGGTCGGGGGCTGGGTGTGGGGAACGTTCTTTGAACATTGAGAGGCAGCCCTGAAGGGGCCTTGGGTCCTCCCTAGTTCCCTGCTTGCACTGGCACCTGCTATGAATTTGGGCGCTCTTCACTCCTGGATCTTGGCCACACTCCTGAGCACTGGAAGGAGGTGTGGGGGAACAGCCCATCCATTCCTGATGAAGGGGAAGGGTTGGGGTCTCCACACTCTGTCCCTGAGAAAGGCAACGGCTGGGATGTCCAGAGAGCACGACAAGGGTAGGGGGTGGGCCATGTGTGCCACTCACAGCTTGCAGCTGGCACCAGCCCCAGGACAAGGGTGCTGGCGTAGGCTGTAGGGTGACCAGGTTCATGGTCATGGAAGTCTCTCCAGCTTGGATGCCAATCCTGACTCTTCTAACTTGCTGTGTGACCCTGGGCTGGTCTCCCACTCTTTTCTCCCCAGCTCCCCTCCCTCTTCCCCCTCTTCTTTCCCCTTCACCCTCTTCCCTCCTCTCTCCTCCCTCCCCACTTTTCCCTCCCCTCTCCTTCCTCCTCTTCCCTCCCCTCCCCTTCCCCATTTTCCCTCCCCTCCCCTTTCCCCTCTTCCCTCCCTTCCCCTTCCCCCTCTTCCCTCCCTTCCCCTTCCCCTTCTTTCCTCCCCTCACCTTCCCCATTTTCCCTCCCCTCATCTTTCCCCTCTTCCCTCCCCTCACCTTCCCCCTCTTTGCTCCTCTCTCCTTCCCCGCCTCCCCTTTCTCCTGGCCTGAGCTTTCTCTTCTGTGAGATTGAGGGAAGCAGGCCCTCTGAGCCCTGCTTCCCCTGCTGTAAAGAGAAGACAGTGGTGACTGTCCCCTCAGAGGGCAGGCAGAAGGTGTATGTGCCCCACCCCCACGCCCAGGTGAGTGCTCCTGTAGGGGCAGTGGTAGAAGCAGGCAGGGTTGACTTTCCCACTTCCACCTTCCCTCCTGCAGGATGAGAAGGCTGGGCCTCTTCCCTGAGGGTCTCTCCCTCCGAGGGTCTCCCTGGAGCAGAGTGGGGGCTGGAGGAAGGAGCCCCTTTGGAGCCTGGGTTTCCTATTTTTCATTGGAAGAGGAGGGACAGTGGAGGAGCCGGGGAGTGCCTTTCATGGGGACCTTTGCACTGGCCTCAGTTCCCCTAGTGAGGACAGGAGCCTCCCCTGCAGAATGTGGCCAAGGGAAGCTGCTCTGAGCTACAGGACAAGAGTCTTCCCCCATCTCTTCCAAAAGATGGAAGAGAACCATCTTTTGGGGGGAACTGGTTGGGACCACTTGTCTTGTTTTTTGTTTTGTGTGTGTGTGTGTGTTTTGAGACAGAGTTTTGCTCTTGTCACCCAGGCTGGAGTGCAGTGGTGCAATCTCGGCTCACTGCAACCTCCGTCTCTCGGGTCAAGAAATTCTCCTGTCTCAGCCTCCTGAGTAGCTGGGACTACAGGCTCCCATCACCAGGCCAGGCTAATTTTTGTATTTTTAGTAGAGTTGGGGTTTCACATATTGGTCAGGCTGGTCTCAAACTACTGACCTCAGATGATCCGCCCTCCTCGGTCTCCCAAACTGCTGGTAATTCTACCACACCCAGCCAGCTAATTTTTTGTATTTTTATTAGAAACAGGGTTTCACCATGTTGACCCGGCCAAGGGACCAGTTGTCTTTTGAGGGACATCCTTTTCATCGTTTTGGGAGGAGTGTTAGGCACGTCCTCTTCTGAGTTCCATAGAGGCTGCTTCCCTCAATCTAACAGAAGAGAAAGCTCAGGCCAGGGGAAAGGGGAGTGGAGAAGGAGAGAGGAGCAAAGAGGGGGTAGGTGAGGGGAGGGAAGA
>CAUYLG010017037.1:0-12940 GCA_963573385.1 Cacajao melanocephalus
ATTTTAGTGTAAGGTGTCAGGAAGGGGTCCAGTTTCTGCTTTCTGCACATGACTAGCCAGTTTTCCCAACACCATTTATTAAACAGGGAATCCTTTCCCCATTGCTTGTTTTTGTCAGGTTTGTCAAAGATCAGATGGTTGTAGATATGTGGCATTGCCTCCAAGGCCTCTGTTCTGTCCCATTGGTCTATATCTCTGTTTTGGTATCAGTATAATGCTGTTTTTATTACTGTAGCCTTGTGGTATAGTTTGAAGTCAGGTAATGTGATGCCTCCAGCTTTGTTCTTTTTGCTTAGAATTGACTTGGCTATGCAGGCTCTCTTTTGGTTCCATATGAAGTTTAAGGTAGTTTTTTCCAGTTCTGTAAAGAGGGTCATAGGTAGCTTGATGGGGATAGCATTGAATCTATAAATTACTTTGGGCAGTATGGCCATTTTCACAATATTAATTCATCCTAACCATGAGCATGGAATGTTTCTCCATCTGTTTCTGTCCTCTCTTATTTTGTTGAGCAGTGGTTTGTAGTTCTCCTTGAAGAGGTCCTTTACATCCTTTGTTAGTTGTATTCCTAGGTATTTTATTCTCTTTGTAGCAATTGTGAATGGCAGTTCATTCTTGATTTGGTTCTTTTTAAGTCTGTTACTGTTGTATAGGAATGCTTATGACTTCAGCACATTGATTTTGTATCCTGAGACTTTGCTGAAGTTGCTTATCAGTTTAAGGAGATTTTGGGCCGAGACGATGGGGTCTTCTAAACATACAATCATGTCGTCTGCAAATAGAGACAACTCGACTTCCTCCTTTCCTAATTGAATACCCTTTATTTCTTTTTCTTGCCTGATTGCTCTGGCTAGAACTTCCAATACTGTATTGAATAGGAGTGGTGAGAGAGAGCATCCTTATCTGGTACCAGATTTCAAAGGGAATTCTTCTAGTTTTTGCCCATTCAATATGATATTTGCTGTGGGTTTCTCATAAATAGCTTTTATTGTTTTGAGATACCTTTCATCAATACCTAGTTTATTGAGAGTTTTTAGCATAAGGGCTCTTAAATTTTGTCAAAGGACTTCTCTGCATCTATTGACATAATCTTGTGGATTTTGTCTTTGGTTCTGTTTATGTGGTGAATGACGTTTATAGACTTGCCTATGTTGAACCAGCTTTGCATCCCTGAGATGAAGCCTACTTGATCATGATGGATAACCTTTTGGTGTGCTGTTGCAATATGTTTGCCAGTATTTTATTGAAGATTTTTGCATCTATATTCATCATGAATATTGGCCTGAAGTTTCTTTTTTTGTTGAGTCTCTGCTGGGTTTTGATATCAGGATGATGTTGGTCTCATAAAATGATCTGGGAAGGATTCCCTCTTTTGGGATTGTTTGGAATAGTTTCAGAAGGAGTGGTACCAGTCCTCTTTGTATGTCTGATAGAATTTGGCTATGAACCCATCTCTACCTGGGCTTTTTTTGGTTGGTAGGCTATTAATTGCTGCCTCAACATCAGCTCTTGTTATTGGTCTATTCAGGGTTTTGGCTTCTTCCTGGTTTAGGCTTGGAGGGTGCAAGTGTCCAGGACTTCATCTGTTTCTTCCAGGTTTACTGGTTTATGTGCATAGAGTTGTTTGTAGTAATCTCTGATGGTAGTTTGTATTTCTGTGGAATTGGTGGTGATATCTCCTTTATCATTTTTATTGCATCTATTTGATCCTTCTCTCTTTTTTTCTTATTAATCTGGCTAGCAGTCTATTTTGTTGATCTTTTCAAAAAACCAGCTCCTAGATTTATTGATTTTTCGAAGGGTTTTTTGTGTCTCTATCTCCTTCAATTCTGCTCTGCTCTTAGTTATTTCTTGTCTTCTGCTAGCTTTTGAGATTTTTTTCATCTTGCTTCTCTAGCTTTTTCAATTTTGATGATAGGGTGTCACTTTTAGGGCACTTATTGCTATAAATTTCCCTCTAGACACTGCTTTAAATGTGTCCCAGAGAATCTGGTATGTTGTGTCTTCATTCTTGTTGGTTTTGAAGAACATCTTTATTTCTGCCTTCATTTCTTTATTATCCAGTCAACATTCAAGAACCTGTTGTTCAGTTTCCATGAAGTTGTGTGGTTCTGAGTTAGTTTCTTAATCCTGAGTTCTAATTTGATTGCACTGCGGTCTGAGAGACTGTTTGTTATGATTTCTGTTCTTTTGCATTTGCTGAGGTGTGATTTACTTTCAATTATGTGGTCAATTTTAGAGTAGGTGTGATGTGGTGCTGAGAAGAATGTATATTCTATGGATTTGGGGTGGAGAGTTCTGTATATGTCTATGAGGTTTGCTTGGTCCAGATCTGAGTTCAAGTCCTGGATATCCTTGTTAATTTTCTTTCTCATTGATCTGTCTAATATTGACAGTGGAGTGTTAAAGTCTCCCACTATTATTGTGTGGGAGTCTAAGTCTCTTTGTAGGTCATTAAGAACTTGCTTTATGTATCTGGGTACTCCCATATTGGGTGTGTATGTATTTAGGATCATTAGCTCTTCTTGTTGCATTGATCCTTTTACCATTATGTAATGTTCTTCTTTGTCTCTTTTGATCTTTGTTAGTTTAAAGTCTATTTTATCAGAGACTAGGATTGCAACTTCTGCTTTTTTGTTGTTGTTCTCTATTTGCTTGGTAAATCTTCCTCCATCCCTTTATTTTGAGCCTATGTGTGTCCTTGCTCATGAGATGGGCTTCCTGGATATAGCACACTGATGGGTTTTGATGTAGAGAACTACGTTTACCTGAATGTCTTTCTGTAGACCCTTTTGGCTGGCATGCCCATGACTGAGACAATTGGATGTGAGTGTGCACCCTGTTGGCATTGAAAGGCAGTGGGAAGTAGCTCAGGATGGGTCCACTGCCCTTTAGATAACAGACCACTGCTGGGCTCTCTGCTTCTGAAACCTGACAGCACCACTCCAGAACACCCACCTGGGCTTTCTGTGGGAGAAAAATGTGCCAGGATTCACAGAGGATTGAGAGACTGGAGAGGGGAGCACCATCTTCCTTGTGGTACTAGAGTAGAGGCTGAGGTGTTGGCCGTGTGAATGTGAATTCCTCATGCTCACTGCTCCCATCAGAAACCACTCCCTACTAGTGATCATGAAATGCAAGCTGAAGGAAGTCAGTGATGGAATCTTGTGAACCTGGAAAATTAAATAACTTTGTGTGGCATGCATTGATCTGGAAAGTCATTTTGCAATGGCTTGATTTATCATTAATAGAAAATATGAGTTAAAATAGTAGACCAGTAGATTTTAGAAAAGTACAAATAAGTCTTTGAATCACCTAACCTTTCAAACATGTGAGATGACAGGTTTACTGAAAAATATTAAGTCCTGTGGAGACAACTTTATTCATTCAGCTCTGTGGCTCGTAGACAATTTGGAAGAAACTAAAGCTCTCCAGAAAAAAATCATAAATTTGAGTCCACCTCCTATTAAGAAATTTCTGTTCTTTTTGCATGTTCTTCACATGTACCCCAAAACCTAAAATACAATAAAAATTTAAAAAAAAAAAAAAAGAAATTTCTGTCCTTTAAATAATACATTTAAGATGCTAATGCATGATATAAAATGTTGCTATTTATTTGAGCATTCTTCAAAAAGCTGTATTTAAGAATCAGGACTAATCTGGTCTGTTAGTTAAATTGGTCAACTTTTCCAAAACAGTTTTGTTTGGTAGACACAAGGGGAAGTTGTGTTAAGACAGAAGGAATTGATAGGAAATTGAGGAAGAGAAATGAAAGCTGTTTGAATGCTTAAATCCTAGGAAAATATTAATTTAAAATACAGATTACTTATGGCCTGGTACTTCAATGAATTAGTCAACAAATGCATGTTTTTCATCTTACTGGATAAAAGCCTTTTTAAATTTCTCAGGTTTCCCTACACTTGCATAAGTAGTCGCACACTTTACCTTTCTATCTGTCTGTCTATCCATCCATCCATGTCCTTATCTATCTATCTATCTGTCTATCTATCTATCTGTCTGTCCCAACAATCTTGCCATATGACCTATCACTCCAAAAGCTCAATTCTAGGGCAGTTATAGTGACAGGCATGTCTCACATTCCACCTCAGTTCATCAGAAAATATGAGTGGCTTTTATATAAAACTGGGTCTGAAGAAGTTCATAAGACTTTAAAATTCTTTCCTTTTTAGTGGCCTTATATCATTAGTCAACAAAACTTTCAGCTCCCATCCTGGAGCAACGATTGTTAAGTGATGACTGTTTGTGATTCTATGTGACGGAGCCAGCAAGCATGATGCACTGTTAAGGCCCACAGCCAGCCATTCGCCAGAGGGAAAAGGCATTTTCCAACCAGAAGAGCCAAATGGAGGTAGGAATTGGGAGGAAAGTGCTAATCAGTTTTGTGACTCAGAACTCACCTTCTCTTGGCTGGGCATGATGGCTCACACCTGTATCCCAGCACTTTGGGAGGTCGAGGTGGGAGGCTTTGGGGCCAGGAGTTCAAGATCAGTCTGGGTAACATAGTCAGAACTCAACTCTACAAAAACAAAAACATTACCCTGGCATAGTGAAGGAGGAGGCCAGGTAAGAAGATTGCTTGAGACCAGGCGGATGAGGCTGCGGTAAGTTGTAATCATATTACTGCACTCCATCCTGAGTGACAGAGCAAGACCCTGTCTCTCAAAAACAAAAACTCACCAGCATCAACATCTGGAAATAAAAATAATCTGACCTCTCATGACAAGTCATTTTATTCACATTTAGAAAATGATTTGTGAATAATAAATATTTATACAAGGGCACCCCAGGCTTTTTTAATATTAAGGAGGAAAAATGATGGATTTTCATATAGGAACCAAATATGGCTCATGTTATTAAAACAGAAAAGGCCATGCCATGGGTCTGACCCTTGTTCTGATCTCTTTCCAGCTAGTCAGTTGATAGCCCTGGGTGTCATACCTTTCTTTCCCAATGATGAAACTGGGCCAGTTATACACCCTATTCAATGAGAATTAATTAGTATTTTAAAATATTTTATGAAAAGTCTAAGAAAATACTATGCAAGATTGAGCTATCCCCCTTTTGTGCCATTTATTTCTGTTTATTCAAGCACCAAAGGAAAACATTATTTCTCAAATGCAATTCTCCATTTCAAATCTAGGTTGTATTTCATAAGAAGAAAATGTTATAACTTGTCAAATAAAACTAAGAATTATCCTTGACTTCGTTAAGGTTTCTCTTCTTCATGTATTTGTAGCTCATATCTCACTCTTGTGTCAGCCTTTCTTGATGACTGTTGTGATTCTTCACAAATTTGGCTTCATTTGCAAAGCTTCTTCCGGGACAGCTATATATTTTCTATAGTTTGAATACAAAATAGAGTCAACTTTATGTCAAACTAAGTATTTAGATGGTACTGTCTTTCACTTAACTTTTGTGAAAGCAAAGTTTCCAATGTTATTCCGAGGGAGATCACTCATATTTTCAAAGATTCCTTTGTTTTCCCAATGAATTAAATGATTTTGCCTCAATGACATTCAAAAGAACCCATGTGCCATAGGGCAGTGTTTAATCATAGAGCCATTTTGGGCCCCCTAAATACATTAGTCATTCTCAGGAGATGCCACTGGCTTGACGGAGACTTCTTCAGTAGGTGCCAAGGCAGCTTTCACTCACTCTGGTTATACCCATGTTAGGGAGATATAGATGTTTTTATATTCTTCTCTTTGAATGTACTAGCATACCCGAAACTGGTGCATTGATCCAACTGTGGCATCAGGTGAGCACATGGACAAACTCTCAGGTCAAATCCAACGAATGACTAAGATAAAGACATTCCTCTAGTCACAAGATATGTTGATTCATTCTCTTTTTGGCGATGTTCTAGACTCACTTTCGTCAGTCTAAGAAAGCTGTCTTGTCAGAGACACCATCACAATGAAGAAAATGACTAGGGCTGGTGCTGAGGAAAGAGGACTTCTTTCCTTTTGGCTTGCTCATGATGTCCTCAGGAACTCAGTTCAGCCTTGCATCTGCTCCAATTGATCCTTGCCTCCTTCAGTAAAGGAAAAACCCTCAGCGCAAGCACAATACTACTGCAGAACTAATGGTCATGCCACCTGCATTGACCTGTGGATCCGCCCACCTCTGCTATAACTGAGATATTTTTTCTCCCCTCTCTCTGAGCCCTAGACCCCAGTGCATGTCTATTGCTCTCTCAGTCAAGTTTTGGGGCACAAACTATGGCTACCCAAGAGCTGTGCTTTTTCATCTGCAGGTTCAAATATGTCAGATCTGGAAAGAGCTCAAGAGGATGAGTCTAATTCCCTTCTTTAAATTACCCTCCTCTTCAGTTCCACATCTCTCCTGTGGGCTCCTAAGGAACTCTGGGGATCAAGAGTTTCTAATAAGATTCTTAACAGGTTTGTACCTGAGAACCACCTGGGGAGAATTTTCAAAATTTTCAAATTCAGGCTCTTTAAAGAGCAGCTGACTTGGTAGATGTGGAGGTGAAACTCCCAAGGTGATTCTGATGTGCAGTTCTAGTTAAGCTTCTAATACCATGTGGCACTTCTCTTGTGCTAAAGGTACTTGTGTTTTGCTTATCTTCCTCAGCAAACTATCAGCCCCTTAAAGACAGGGACCAAGTCCTATTCTTCCTGAATCTTAGTACTTGTCTTCTGGTACATACTCAGTATTTGTAGAAGAGATAGGAAATACTTCCACTGAGAAAGCCATGAGTGGTGAATGTTAAATAACTTAGCCAAGGCCACATAAAGAATCTGTTGCACAGTTAACAGTAGGTCTTGGATCATCTTACTCCCAGTCTACTGTTCTTTCCATTATTCTGGGAAGTCCAATCTAACCTTACCTTATAGCCTACTAGTGTCTGTACAGCCTCCCTCTGGTGGGACCCTACTCCTGATTGCAGTCTTTATGCTGTACTGAGAATCATACTGCCTATCTGTCAACTGTTTTCCAGTTGTATCTGTCCTCCTACCACCCATGACATGGTACAGAGTGTATTCCCCCAAAAAACTCACTCTTGGTACCCTTCCAGAGGTCAGAGAAACCAGAATTCATCTCCTAAAGCATTGTAAAGCAATGCTTTTCAGTTAGTTCTTCAGGTTGCCATTAAATTTCCCATGACTGG
The DNA here is from genome assembly GCA_963573385.1 of Cacajao melanocephalus. Classification (NCBI taxonomy): domain Eukaryota; kingdom Metazoa; phylum Chordata; class Mammalia; order Primates; family Pitheciidae; genus Cacajao; species Cacajao melanocephalus. Next base: position 7,154 of record CAUYLG010017037.1, read on the forward strand.
GCTTCTTTGGGATGTAACATAGCAGAAAGTTTTGGCTAAATATTAAAGCATGTATTTAATTATATGAAAGAGAAAGGCTAACGTAATTGTGTTTGAACTAAAGCAAAATAAGATCTCCTGAATAATTAATAAATGTGGTAATCAGTCTTCATGAGAGGATTCAAAAACCTCTAATGACATGCTTATTACATTTTTCAACTCTTCTTTGGTGTTGTGCCTCTGGATAGATGGACAACTATAGACAATACGGTGATTGAAGAACAGAATTGGAAAGTGAAATCTTCCTGTATCTTTATCTTCTTTCCTTTGGCCACAGTGTCAAAGGAAAGACACACCCATTACAGTGTGCAATAAGTATTTGTTTTTATGATTGTGTCCTATTAAGAGTCCAGGCAACTTGAGGGCAGGGAAATGTATTAGTCATCTCTGTATCACCGGTTGCTAGCTGATACTCAATAAATACAATTAAATGAATGAGTGACATTTGACCTGCAAACTGCAGATAAATATTCTCTCTCATGGCAAACATAGAAAGAATTGCACATGGTTGTATGATCACTGTCGTTCTCAGTGATCTCTCTTTTTTGGGGGGAGGGATAAAAATCATTTTTATTGTACATATTTGAGGTTTAAAACATGATGGTATGGGATACATATAGATAGTAAAGTGTTTACTACAGTAAAATAGATTAGCATAGTCAATCTATTTCACATAATTACTTTTTTCCATTATCTTTTAATAGCAACAATTGTAAGTAAAATATTCTTAATGATGGCTAATATTTATTATATGCTGGGCACAACATTCAGTGGTGGCTATTATGTCATTTAATTCTGGCGGCAAGCCCTATAAGGTGGATTCTACTGTTACCCTGTTGTATAGAACACAAAACTGAGGCTTAGTAAGGCTGAGTAACTTGCCCCAGGTCACATAACCTGTAAACAATGGAAATAAGATCCCAACCGTTTGACACCAGACACTATATGCTCAACCACTATGCCATATCCTCTCTCCTCAATGACTCAAATTTCCTGATTATCTTTGAGGATAATCTTAAGCTCACAAGAAGCATAAATATTTGCTACAACAGAGACATGATTCATTGTGTTTTGGAGCCTTAGAGTCTTATGCTAAAATGCTAATTTCTCTCAAATACATCTGCTCTTACATATTTTAAAGTGCTGGCTTAAATTAAATTATACTTTTTTGTATTATGAAAGCTGTACTTTCTATCAGCTATTGGAAAATTGTGGGGTGGATGAAATTTGTTATTACAGAGTAAATGCCCAGTCAATATTAATTGATTGAAGCCTTCCCATTTCCACCTTTTGCCTGCACTTTTTAGCCCTGAGCACATCCACACTTTGGCTAAATGTGGCTGATGTGTCAGCTTTTCCTTAGGTGACTTTCAGATATGAGGGTGCTTCACCCAAAAGTATGACCTTCAAAGGTGGAATTTCAGGAGCTCCACTCTTTATGGACTCAGTGACACTACTGTCTACTAACCGTACATACACCTGGATTCATTTAGAACTTAGACTTGATGATTTGACTTGTGCTTGTCTATTATGTCATAAGGCAAAAATAATGGAGCAATTTTCTTGAACTTCAGTATCCCTGAGAAATGGACAGATTCTCTACCTGATGCAAACCCTTTTCCAGTACTTGTCCCTGTTTGTCTTGGAACAAAGGCCTCGCAGCTGCCTCTGCTATCATCAGTGTCCATTCACCAATAGAGTGTTCTTTTTCTTTTTTAACTTTTATTTTAGGTTTGGGGGTACATGTGAAGGTTTGTTACATAGGTAAACTCATGTCACCAGGGTTTGTTGTACAGATTATTTCATCACTCAGGAATTAAGCCCAGTACCCAGCAGTTGTCTTTTCTGCTCTTCTCCCCAAAAGACTGTTCTTAATAAGCTCTATGCTGCTTTCTTATGCACTCCTAAATGTAAATTTACACCCTACCTAAATAATCCTGCTTTCCCATCTAATAATCATTCTGGAATATTGGCTGTTATTATCTTGTAAAGACTCAGACATTTTCACATTACTCAAACATCCTGCCCTTAGTGTTCACCTGGTAAAAAGAGCTTTCTTGGAGAACCCAGCAAATGCGAGTCAAGAGTAGCATCTGAATTAAATGTTAATTTGATTACATTTCACACTCTGCTTAAATTCACCTTGCCTCAGTGTTAAAAAACCTCTTATGAACCCTTTCAGCAACTTTACCCTAAATGGTTTATGATGTTAGTAATTCATATTTCTCATTTTTACATGATGCCTTGAAGTACCTACTTTAGACCATAAAATGAAAAGGCCATGAAAAAAATTAAAAATTTGTCATTTCTTTCAGTCAAGAGACCATAAATGATTCCTTCATTAAACCAAACTCTTTCCTCAATCTTCAGTTTTTCTCAATTTTCTGTCAAAGAGTTTCATTATTCAGTGGCAAAGGATGAGGTGTGGAATAGAGTTCTGTGTTTCAGCACAAGTCACAGCATCTTCTGTTTGGAAGGAGCCTTAACACCCTCCTTTCTCCAGCTTTTATTCCTCACCATGCAGCCGTTTTATCCCTGAAGTTCCTGGCACGTGGCATCCAAGCCTTTTCTGGACACAATAGTGAAGAGCAGCTCACTCCTTTGAAGGAAGCCAAATCCACTGATGGGTCAGGTTATACGATAAATGCTCTTTGGATGGAAACAAAAACCTGCTTCCCTATTATGTTCATTGATTAATCTGAATTCTGCCTCAGAAGAAGCATCACACATATTTCATTGCATTTTTTTTTCCTGCCCTTGCAGCCCTGTAGGTGTTTGCAGACAACCAAGTCTTCACAAGACTAAACCTTCTCACTAATTTCATTCTCCCAAGAATCCTTCAGAGGACAGAGGAAAAGGGTCCAAAATATTTGCCATCCTGATGATTCTCTGGATGTACTCTATTTTGGCAAATGCTTTCTAAAATTTATGTAAACACACGCTTCTTATTTTTAAGCATGTAAAGTAGAATATAAAAACCTTTCGAAATCTTCCCCCTTCCCTCCCAGAGTTAACCACCCTGAGCTATTTGGTGGCTATTCTTCTGACTGTCAGTCTGTTTTAAAGGGCAGTTTTTAAGTGAACTATTTTGTTCTTTTCAAAAGATGTATTACCTGACTTTGAAGAAACAAATGTGCCAGATCAAAAAGTGTGGTGGTATTTTTGAGTATTTTCCACACAGATTTTAATCTATTTGTGTTAGCGCAAAAGTTACTGTGGTTTTTGCCATTGCATGTAGTGGCAAAAACTGCAATTACTTTTGCACCAACCTAATGTATTTTGTTTTAAAAGACAAAAGTTCTTAAAAGAACACACGACTATAATTTTAGGATTATCTATGGTTGGCCTCTTGGAGATGTGGCTTTGGAGCAAGAGAGAAATGTGAATTTAGATGAGGTAAATGATCAAGTCTGTTTTAGTTCAAAAGGATTAATATTCTAGTAGACAGAAGGAAGAATATTATGGATTCATGGACTTAACTGGGACTTAATTTTATGGCTTTTGGACTTAAGCCTTTTGGGGAGGTTTTCTTTTTTTCAAACACTGAGAACATTCACAATAATAGACAATAATTTTTATATAATCCCAACTTTATAGAACTACATCTATTTCTTTTTCAAAAATGCAATCTACTGTGTTGTATATCTGCTTGACGATTTTGGAAAAGAGCAAAAGTTTCTATTAGTACTCTATTAGCTACCTCAAAAATGCTCTGTTTTTAAGGCTTAATAATCTATAGAGACTAAAGTAGATCAGTGTTTTCCTAAGTCTGTAACTTCACTGCTGAGTAGGCATTTTAGGTTCCACTTTCAATAATACTGAACCATAAATGAAAAAGGTATTTCCTCCTCAATTATTTTCCAATCCTGCTGAAAGAGAAAGAGTCTCAATTTGATGCTAATATGTCTTAAACACCTCTTTAACATTAACTAGTTACGTTTTAAATAGAAAGAGCAGATATATTCAGGGACACCTTTTGACTGACCACTAAATTTAGCTAGAATTAAATAGAATTGTTTCATTTGCATGACATTTACATTAACAATCTCTTTTTATTTCTGGCAATTGATATCCATTATTCATTAAAGGTAGTATAGGAAATTTCCTTTCAATCAATTCATTTGGGGAGGGAAAGTGAGTTTATTTAAAGACAAATATTGGCCAGACATGGTGGCTTATGCCTGTAATCCCAGCACTTTGGGAGGCTGAGGCGGGGGAATCACTTGAGGTCGGGATTTCGAGACCAGCCTCGCCAAAATGGCAAAACCCCGTCTCAACTAAAAATACAAAAATTAGCCAGCGTGGTGGCAGACACCTATAATCCCAGCTGCTGGGAAGGCAGAGGCATGAGAATTGCTTGAATATGGGAGGTGGAGATTGCAGTGAGCCGAGATCACACCACTGCATTCCAGCCTGGGTGACAGAGTGAGAATCCATCTCTGAAAAAAAAGACAAATATTAAGTAAACAATGCACAGAGAGTGACTGGCTATTAAATGGTATACAAAAGAACTTATGGTATAGGAAAGAAACTTGAGATATAAATGAAATACCAACTAGTATAAGACCATTTTCCCACTGGAGTTATTTTGCTGTCTTTGGAATTATTTTGTCACTCCTGTTCACAGCTACATTCACATCTACATCAGTCACTGCAATGGCTCTTTCCTCCTGACAGCCAGGGCGTTGGTAAAGTTTAGGAGATGTTTGTTACTGTTTTTGTCTTCCTTCAACCAGCTCATCTCAATGGCCAGTCCTGATAAGCAGGTAGTTAGTGAGAGACAGTCAGTCCTGTCTTCTCTCAACACCATCATTTATTCTGATCACAATGCTTTGGTTTGCACACTGTATCCCTTTATGAATTCCCCATTTAAGTTTTCTCCTTTGTCTTTGTTAAAAAGGAATAGTATTCCACTTTAATTTTGGTGTCAGTGAGGATGACATCCATACACAAAAGAGCATGAATTGGAAGAGGCAGAGAGTAGAATGACTGACATTTGAAAGAAAAGATTATTGTGTTGCAGCCTCGTAATATTTACTGCTAAATCAGATCTCTTGATTGTGTCCAAGCAATACAAATGAACTCAAGAATTAGGTAATTATGAAAAAGCCTGACAAAATTAAGAAATTATAGAACTTTCCTAGGTGTCATATCAAGTGAATTTTTCAATTATGTTTGCCACTCATGATTGTCAACCAGAGAAAATCCAACTAAGAGAAATGGTTTAATTGTCTATTCAGAACACCACTGCTTCAACTCTCACTGAAAAGGCACATGTCACATCAGTCCACCAGCATGTGCCTGCATTCACTTAAGTTCTATGAAGTGGACAAGGACAGGGACAGGAATAAGCTCTGCCGGGTAAGTAACATAAAAGTCCTACAAAGGATTATAAATCATTCTATTATAAAGACACATGCACACATATGTTCATTGTGACACTGTTTACAATAGCAAAGACTTGGAACCAACCCAAATGGCCATCAAAAATAGACTGGATTAAAAAATGTGGCACATATACACCATGGGATACTATGCAGCCATAAAAAAGGATGAGTTCATGTCCTTTGCAGGGACATGGATGACTCTGGAAACCATCATTCTCAGCAAACTGACACAAGAACAGAAAACCAAACACCACATGTTCTCACTCATAAGTGGGTATTGAACAATGAGAACACATGGACACAGGGAGGGGAACATCACACACTGCAGTCCTTTGGGGGGTGAGGGACTAGGGGAGGGATA
>CAUYLG010017038.1:0-48734 GCA_963573385.1 Cacajao melanocephalus
GCATTCTAGCCTGGGCAATAGAACAAGAATCCCATTCTCTCTCCCTCTTTCTCTTCCTCTTTCTTTCTCTCTTTCATTCTTTTTTTTTCTTTCTTTCACTCTTTCTTTCTTCTTTTCTCTCTTTTTCTTTCTTTCAAAAAAGAAATAATAATTTATATTCTGAAACTTATTTTACATAGTATTCTGTATATAAAATGTTGTCAAATATCTCTGTACATTGTCTCAGTGATTAGCTTTGCAAGGACGAAGATACAAAATTCTTAGAGGATTATGAAATACCACAGAAAATTGAAGATTAATTTCAAACTGTAATTTGAAACGTTATTTGATATCGTCTTTTTATGTTATCAGAGCAGCTGTGTGGCACTTAGAATCTGTGCATCTGGGGGAGGGAGAGCACACTGATTGTGGAAATTTGCATTGCAACTCAGTGCTGCCCTGTCACAGCAGGAAGCAGCACCAGGCAGAATTCAGCTTGTGTCCACAGAGAAAGAAATTAGACCAGCTCTAGAAATCACAGATCCCAGCAGTAGGAACCTGAGTTCCAGTAAGCCTCTCACCATGGGATAAAATGCTCTGGAGCCCTAAATAAACTTGAAAGGCAGTCTAGGCCACAATAATTGCAATTCTTGGGCAAGTCCTGGTTCTGTGCTTGTCTCAGAGCCAGTGGACTTGAGAGGAATATGACCTAGTGAGACACCACTTGGGTTGCCATTGGAGTGCTTGTGCCACTCCTACCCTAATCCCAGGAAGCACAAATAGCAACTCCAAGAGAAACTCATTCTCTGTGCTTGAGGAGAGGAGAAGGAAGAGTAAAGAGGACTTTGTCTTGCAACTTGGATACCAGCTCAGCCACGGTAGGACAGGGTACCAAGTAGAGTCCTGAGGTCCTAGTTTGTGGAGGACATTTTTAGACACATTCTAGGCTAGAAGGGAACCCACTGCCTTAGATAGACCTAGTTTTGGCAGGATTCATCACTTGCTGACTAAAGAGCTCTTGGGCTTTTGACTAATCAGTAGTGATATTCAGGCAATACTTGCTACGGGCCTTGGGTGAGACTTAGAGACATGCTGGCTTCAGGTGTATCCCAGTACACTACTAGCTGTGGTGGTTACAGGGAAAGACTCCTGCCTGAGAAAAGAAGAGGGAAGAGAAAAGGGGACTTTGTCCTGCAGCATAGGTACAAGACAAAGTGCCTTGGGGCCGTGAACTTGAAGATAAAGCAGAGGCTTGGGGTCTCCAATTGCAGACCTTGGCTCTTGGATAACATTTCTGGACCTGCCTCTGGCCAAAGGGGAGTCCACTGCGTTGAATGGAGAATTCCAGGCCTGGTAGCACTCATCACAAGCTGAAGGCCTTTAGGCCTTTTTCCCAAAAAGGACTTTTGGCCTTTGGGCCTTTTTGGTGCCAGTTCAGCTACAGTAGAAAGAGCACTGGCTAGATTCCTAAGATTTCTTACTGTAGGACCTGGCTCCCTAATGGCATCTCTGGACCTGACTGGGGCTGCAGGGAACTTGCCAACCTGAATGGAAAGACAAGTCTGGCTGGCTTTGCAACCTTGTGATTGCAGAGGCCTAGGACCTGTGTGAACAAGGCAGTGGTTACCCCATGCCTTGAGAGAGACAAAGTACCATGCTGGCTTCAGGTCTGATCCATCATAGTCCCAGTGATTGGGGCCACAGTAGTGTTTGTGTCACCCCTCACCCAGTCCAGGTGGCTAATCACACACACACACACACACACACACACACACACACAAATACACACACACACACACACAGAGACAGAGAGAGAGAGAGAAAGAGAGAGGGAGAGAGAGAGAGAGGCTCTATTTATTTGTGAGAAAGTAAGGGAAGAGAACAAGAGTCCATGCCTGGTAATCCAGAGAATTCTTCTGAATATTATCTAAGAATACCAAGGCAATACCTCTTCAAGTCTATAAGAACCACAGCTTAACTGGGCTTGAGGTGCCTCCTAATGTAGATATGGCTGCAGAAAACAAAAACTTAGATAACAACTCTCAAGTCCGTTTGAATACCTGAAAAGCCTTCCCAAGAAGGATGGGTACAAACAAGCCCCGACTGTAAAGACTACAATAAATACTTAACTCTTTATTATCCAGACACTGATTAACATCCATACGACCATCCAGGAAAACATGACCTCACCAAACAAACTAAATAAAGGACCAAGAACTAATCCTGCAGAGACAGAGATATGTTACGTTTCAGACAGAGATGTCAAAATAGCTGTTTTGAGGATTCTCAGCTAAATTCAAGATAACACAGAGAAGAAATTAGCAATTCTAATAGATAAATTTAACAGAGATTAAAATAATTAAATAGAATTAAGCAGAATTTTGAGTTGAAAAAATACAATTGACATACTGAAGAATACATCACAGTCTCTCACCAGCAGAACTGATCAAGGAGAAAGAAAAATTTAGTGAGCTTCAAGATAGGCTATTTGAAAATAAAGTCAGGGAGCAAATAAAAAAAGAATAAAAAAGAAGCAGCACGCCTATAAGATCTAAAAAATAGCCTCAAAAAAGCAATTCTAAGAGTTATTGGCATTAAGGAGGTCATAGAGAAAGAGATAGGGGTAGAAAGTTTACTCAAAGAGATAATAAGAGCTAACTTCCCAAAACTAGAGAAAAAGATCAACATTCAAGTGCAAGAAGGTTATAGAACACCAAGCAGATTTAACGCAAAGAAGACTACATCACGGCATTTAATAATCAAACTCCCAAAAGTCAAGGATAAAAAAAGGATCCTAAAGGCAGCAAGATAAAAGAAACAAGTAATATACAATGCAGCTCCAGTACTTCTGGCAGTAGACTTTTCAGTGAAAATCTTATAGGCCAAGAGAGTGGCATGACATATGTAATGTGCTGAAGGAAAACAAACAAACAAACAAACCCTTTTTACCCAAAAATATTTTATCCACTAAGGTCAAACATGAAGGAGAAATACCATCCCAGCCATAGAAACTAGAAGGATTTCATTAACACCAAACTTATCCTAAAAGAAATGCTGAAGAGTTTTTCATTCTGAAACAGAACAAAATTAATGAGCAATCAGAAATCACCTGACAGTGTAAAACTCACTGGTAATAGTAGGTACACAGAAAAATACAGAGTATTATAACACTGTAATTATGGTGTGTAAACTACTTACATCTTAGTAGAAAGACTAAAATATCAAAAATAATAAAAACGACAATTTTTCAAGAGAGTCAGTACAGCAAGATACAAATGAAAACACAAAGTTAACAAGTGGAAGAAAAATGTTAAAGAGTAGAGTTTTTATTAATTTTCTTTTTGCTTGCTTGTTTGTTCACACAATCAGTGTTACACTGTCATCAGTTTAAAGTTACAGGTTATAAGACACTACTATAAGGTAACCTTAAATTAAAAACCGTATGATACATAAAAAAGCAAGAAATTAAAATAAATCACCAAAGAAAATCACTTTCACTAAAGAAAGACAGGAAGGAAGGAAAGAAGGTAAAGAGGACCACAAAACAACCAGAAACAAATAACAAAATGGCAAGAGTAAGTCCTGACTTATCAATAACATTGACTGCAAATGTGCTCATCTTTTCAATCAAAATACATGGAGTGGCTAAATGGAAAAAGAAACAAGACCCAATGATTCCTTACCTACAAGAAACACACTTTACATATAAAACACTCAGAGACTGTAAATAAAGGGATGAAAAATATTCCATGGCAATGGAAACCAAAAAAGAGCACAAATTGCCATACTTAGACAAAATAGATTTTAAGACAAAAACTGTAAGAGACAAAGAAGGTCACTCTACAGTGAGAAAAGGGTCAATTAATTCAGTAAGAGGATATAAGAATTATAAATATATATGCACCCAACACAGGAGCACACGGTTATACAAGGAAAAAATTATTAGGCCTAAAGAGAGATAGACTTCAATACAATAGCTGGACATTTCAACAGCTTATTTTCAGCATTATGTCATAAAGACAGAAAATCAACAAAAAAACATTGGACTTAATCTGCACTACAGACCAAATAGACTTAATAGATGTATACGGAACATTTGATCCAATGGCTACAGAAAACACATTCTGCTCCTCAGCACACGGATCATTCTCAAGGATAGAACATATGTTAGGTTGTAAAACAATTCTTAAAGTATACAAAAAATTAAAATCATATCAAGTATCTTCTCCAACCAACATGAAATAAAACCAGAAATCAATACAAGAAGAATTTTGGAAACTATAAAAACACATGGAAATTAAACAATATGTTCCTGAATGACTGGTGGGTCAATGAAGAAATTAAGAAGAAAACTGAAAAATTTCTTAAAACCAATGACAACACAAGATACCAAAACTTATGGGATACAGTGAAAACAGTACAAATAAGAAAATAATATAGCTATAAGTACCTACACCAAAAAAGTAGAAAAACTGTAAATAACCTAATGAGGTATCTTAAAGAACTAGGAAAGCAAGAGCAATCAAAACTTGAAATTAGTAGAAGAAAGAAAAAAGTCAATAATAATAATCAGAGCAGAAATATAATTGAAATGAATAAAAACTCAATCAAATGAAAACTTGGTTGCTAGAAAAGATATAAAAATTGACAAACCTTTATCCAGACCCAGAAAAAGGGAGAGAAGGTCCAAATAAACAAAATCAGTGATAAAAAAAAAATTAAAACTGAGGAAGAGATTGCTAAACTTCAAAATGCTTACAACCTATCAAGACTGAACCATGAAGAAATCCAAAATGTGAGCCGATCACTAAGAATTAACAAGATAGAAGCCAAAATAAATAGTCTTCCACCAAAGAAAAGGCCAGGACCTGACGGCTTCACTGTTCAATTTTACCAAACACTTAAAGAAGAGCTAATACCAATCTTACTCAAACTGTTCTGAAACAATGGGGAGTAAACACTTCCAAACTTGTTCTGTGAAACCAGTATTATCCTGCTATCAAAACCAGAAAAAGACACATCAAGGAAAGAAAACTACAGGCCAATATATGATAAACATTAATGCAAAAATCCTCAATAAAATACTAGCATATCAAATTCAGCAACATATTAAAAACTTTATTCATCATGACCAAGTGAGATATATCCAAAGGCTGCAAGGATAGATCCACATATGATAATCAATCATTGTGTTACATCATATGAACAGAATAAAGGAAAAAACATATGATCATTTCAATTGATGCAGGAAATAACATTTGACAAAATTCAACATCCCTTTATGATAAAAAAAAAAAACTCTCAAAAATAGGCATAGAAGCAACTTAACTAAAGACAATAAAAGCCATAAATGACAGACCCATAGCTAGTATCATACTGCATGAGGAAAAACAAAGCCTTTCCTCTGAAATCTGGAACGTAATGAGCATGCCAACTTTCACCACTCTTATTCAACATAATACTGAAAGTCCTAGTTAGAGCAATCAGAAAAAAAAAAAAAGAAAGAGATAAAGGGCATTCAAGTTGGAAAGAAGTAAGTTAAATCACCCTCATTTGCTAATAATATGATCTTATATTTGGCAGAACCTAAAGTCTCTACAAAAAAATTATTGAAACTAATAAACAAATTCAGCAAAGTTGCAGAATACAATGTCAACATATAAAAATCAGTAACATCTCCACATGCAAACAGTGAATAATGTGAAAAAGACACCAAGAAAGTAATCACATTTACAATAGCTACAAATAAAATTGAAAACACTGAAATAAACTTAACTGAAGAAATGAAAGATCTTTTCAATAAAAACTATAAAACTTTGATGAAAGGAATGAAGAGTATACAGAAAAGTAAATATATTCGATATTCACGGATTGAAAGAATCAATATTGTTAAAATGTCTATACTACCAGAAGCCATCTATAAATTCAGTGTAATCCCTATCAAAATACCAATGACATTCTTCACAGTAATAGAACAACCAACTCTAAAATTTATATGGAACCACCAAAAACCCAGAATATTAAAACATGTTCTGAGCGAAAAGAACAAAACTGAAGGAATCATATTACCTGACTTGAAATTATACTACAGAGCTGCAGTAACCAAAACAGCGTGGTGATGACAAAAGAACAGACACATAAATTAATGAAACAGAACAGAGGACTGAGAAATAAATCCAGACATCTGCAGTGAACTCATTTTCAACAATGGTGCTAACAACACATGTTTTGGAAAGAAAAGTCTGTTTAGTAAATGTTACTGGCAAAATTGTGCTTCTATATGCAGAAGAATGAAACTTGATTCCTATAGCTCACCATATGCAAAAATCAAATAAATATGTATTAAAAACTTAAATCTAAAACCTCATACTATGAAACTACTGAAAGAAAACCTTGGAGAAACTATCCAGTATATTGGAATAGGCAAAGATTTCTTGAGCAATACCCTATAAGCACAGGCAACCAAACCAAAAATGGACAAATGGGATCACGTTAAAATAAAACAGTTTCTGCAGAGCAAAGGAAACAATCAGCAAAGTGAAAAAACAACCCAGGTTGGAGAAAAAAATGTTTGCAATCTCTCCACCTGACAAGAGATTAATAAGCAAAATATCCAGGGAGTTCAAACAACTCTACTGGGAAAAATCTAATAATCTGACTAAAAAATGGGCAAAAGATCTGAATTTTTCAAAAAAAGACATGCAAATGGTAAGGAGGTATATGAGAAGGTCCTGAACATAACTGCTCATCAGAGAAATGCAAATCAAAACTACAATGAGATATCATCTCACCCCAGTTAAAATGCTTTATGACCAAAAGGTAATAACAAATGCTGGTGAGGATGTGGCGAACAGGGAACCCTTATACACTGTTGATGGGAATATAAATTGGTACAGAACTATGGAGAACAATTTGGAATTTTCTCAAAATATTAAAAGTAGAGCTACCTTATGTTCCATCAATCCTGTTGTAAGGTATATACCCAAAGGAATGTGAATCCGTATATTGAAAAAATACTTGCACTCCTATGCTTATTGTACCATTATTCACAATAGCCAAGACTTGGAAGCAATCTACGTGTCCATCAACAGACGAATATATAAAGACAAAGTGGGAAATATACACAATGGAGTAACATTCAGCCACAAAAACACTGAGATTCTGTCCTTTGCAATAACTTAGATTGAACTGGACATCATTATGTTAAGTGAAATAAGTCAGGCACAGAAAGACAAACTTCTTATGTTCTTACTTGTGGGAGCTAAAAATTAAAACAATTGAACTCATGAAGATAGAGAGTAGAATAATGGATACTACAGGAAAGAAAGACAGAAAGAGTAGTGTGGTGGGAAGGTTAATGGTTACAAAAAAAAGCTAGATAAAATGAGTAGGATCTAGTATTTGATGTCACAGCATGGTAACTATAGTCTACAATAGTTTCTTGTACATTTTCTAAGAACTAAAAAAGTATAATTGGATTGTTTGTAATACAAAGAAAATATAAATGCCTAAATGATTCATATCCCATTTACCCTGCTGTGATAATTATGCACTGTTTGCTTGTATCAAAATATCTCATGTTCCACAGAAATATATTCACCTACTATGTACACACAAACATAAAAAAATTTAAAAAATAAATTAACAGTAAATAAAAAATGGGACAAGATCCTAAAGAGACATTTCTCAAATGAAGAAATATAAATGGCCAACATGCATATGAAAAAAATGTTCTACATCACTAGTCCTCATATCAGTGCAAATTAAAACCACAATGACATATGTCCTCTCATTTCTTAGAATGTCTTTTATCAAAAAGTAAAAGAACTGTTGACAAGGATGTGGAGAATAACCTCTGCACACTGTTGGTGGAGATGTAAATTAGTACAGTCATTATGGAAATCAGTTCCTCAATAAATTAAAAATAAAACTACTTTATGATCCAGAAGTCTCACTTCTGGGTATATACAAAGGAAATGAAATCAGTATTTCAAAAGGATGTCTGTATCCCCATGTTCATTGCAGCATTATTCATAATAGCCAACACATGAAATCAATCTAAGTATCTGTTGATGAATGAATGAAGCATATGTTATATATCTTAGAATGTATTACACACACACACACACACACACACACACACAAACACACAGTGGAATACTATTCAGCCTTAAAAAAAGGGAAATTATTTCTTTCACGACAACATGGATCAACCTAGATGACATTATATAAAGTGACATAAGGCAGGCACAGAAAGACAAATGTTGCATCATCTTACTCATGTGGAATTCGAAAGAGTTGAATGCATGTAGGTAGTGAGTAGAATGATGATTACCTGAGACTTGGAGTGGTTACTGGGACTAGGTGTTGGGGGAATTTTTTTTCAAAGGATACAAAATTTCAACTTGACAGGGGGAATAAGTTTAAGAGATCTATTATATAAAGTGGTTAATATAGCTTTAATGTTTTCTTAAAAATTGTTAAAACAGTAGATTTTCAGTGTTCTCATCACAAAAAATAATTAGTTGTATATATATACATCTGCTTTTATTTATATATACATAAGCTTAATTGAGCCATTCCACTATGTACACATATTTCAAGAGTTCATGTTGTAGACTATAAATATATTCAATTTTTATTTGTCAATAAAAAATAAAAACTTCGTAAATTTATATGTTACTATGGACATAAAGGTCTTAGAAAATTTTAAAATAAGAAATTGGGTAAAATTTTCTTGGTCTAGCTCCAAGAGCATGCCTTAAGGTGTAAAGAGTTGGGAGAAGTATTCTCAATTAGTGATGAGAAAATATGAGGTAACTAATGTTTATTTCCATCTTTTACTAAATACTAAACACAAGTATGCACTTCCAATTACATAATATAAATAGATAACAGCTAAAATTTGATGTATCAAAATGTAATTCACCTTTTTGGAAACTTTATCCTTATCTATATCCATGATATATTGTGAGGCATCCTCAAAAATAAGTTTTTTTAATTGTTATTAATTAATTATATTATTGTTATTATTATTATTATTTTGAGACAGAGTCTCACTCTGTTGCCAGGCTGGAGTGCAGTGGCGTGATCTTGGCTCACTGCAACCTCCACCTCCTGGGTTCAAGTGATTCTCCTGCCTCAGCCTCCCGAATAGCTGGGACTACAGGCGTGTGCCACCACACCCAGCTAATTTATTGTATTTTTAATAGAGACGGGGTTTCACCATGTTAGCCAGGATGGTCTTGATCTCCTGACCTCGTGATCCGTCCACCTAGGCCTCCGAAGTTCTGGAATTACAGGCGTAAGCCACTGCAAGAGGCCTATTTTTTTTTTCTTTTTTGAGATGGAGTTTCACTCTGTCACTCAGGCTGGAGGGCAGTGGCATGATCTGGGCTCACTGCAATCTCCGACTCCAGGGTTCAAGGGATTCTCCTGCCTCAGCCTCTCCCGAGTAGCTGGGATTACAGGTGCTCACCACCACACCTGGCTAATTTTTGTGTATTTTTAGTAGAGACTGGGTTTATCCATTTTTGGTTAGGCTTGTCTCAAACTCCTGACCTTGTGATTTGCCTGCCTCGGCCTTTCAAAGTGCTGGGATTATAGGCGTGAGCCACCGGGCCCAGCCTAAAAATTATTTTTTAAAAAACTGCAGCTACTTTAACATCCTTACTCTTTATTCTCATTCTATTTTCCTCTTTCTCTACCACAGTTCATTTCATACATTGACACAATGTTAAAGTTTTTTTCTTCTCCTTTCTTTCTTAAAGTAGTGCCTTTCTGTAAAGACAAATTGAAGTTAGAGAGAGAGAAGGACTCTTCAGATTAGATAATGGTATTATAGTACTCACACAACTTAGGTTTAGATATATTTTATTACATATAAACTGTTACGCTTGTATTTTTTACTAATTTTAAAATATGGTAATAAGTAATAAAAGTCACTGATAATCTTTACATATTCAAGATATTTAAGATTGAAAATAGAAGAATAAATTATGTTTTCAAAGAGATTATATGTCTAAAAAGCATGTATTTTACAGAATTTTTGAGGAATTGTATTTATATTTAAGATTTTAATAGCAAGCTACAGGTAGATAATGTATTTCTATAGTAAAGCCACTTTCAAAGAATATCTCAGAGACTCTGGGATAATTTAAATAGTAATTAAAAGGGCTATGTATTAGTTTTCTATGGCTGCTCTAACAATTTAACACAAACTCAGTGACTTAAACTATCCACATTTATTCTCCAGTTTTGAAAGTCAGAAGTCTGAAATCAGCTTCACTGGAGTGAAATCAA
Source organism: Cacajao melanocephalus (assembly GCA_963573385.1). Classification (NCBI taxonomy): domain Eukaryota; kingdom Metazoa; phylum Chordata; class Mammalia; order Primates; family Pitheciidae; genus Cacajao; species Cacajao melanocephalus. The sequence continues at coordinate 10,282 of CAUYLG010017038.1, forward strand.
AATGTAGGCAGAACCACACTTTCCCTAGAGGGTTTAGGGGATAAAAGCCATTGACTTTGCAGCTTTCAGAGCTGCATTCCTTGCATTCCTTAGCTAGTAAGCCCTTCCTTTGTCTTCAAAGCCTGCAGAATAATACCTTGTCTTACTGGTAACACACTGTCTTCTGTCTCAAATGTCCCTCTGCCTTCCTCTTATAAGGACACTGATAATTTTACTCAGGGCCCACTCAGAAAATTCAGAATAATCTCACCAACTCAAGATCCTTTAATTAATCACATCTGCAAAGTCTCAGTTACTTTACAAGGTAACATGCACGAATTCCAGGGATTAGGACCTAGATATCTTTGGAAGCCATTACTTGTTCTACTACAAACTATAAATCAATTTCTGAAACTCATGTAAAATATGTTGAAGGCATACCACATCATTGAATATAGTTATTTTAATAGTCTTACAAAAAATTTTTTAAACACCAATAATTGCAATCTATTTTTTGTGTAGAAAAATATTTTTTTCTCCTAAAATTTGCATTTGAAAGATACTTTTTTTTTTTTTGAGAGGGAGTCTTGCTACATTGCCTGCGCTGGAGATCAGTGGCGCAATCTCGGCTCCCTGCAACTTCCGCCTCCCGGTTTCAAGTGATTCTCCTGTCTCAGACTCCCGAGTAGTTGGGATTACAGGAACGTGCCACCACATCCTGTATTTTTAGTAGAGATGGGGTTTCATTCTGTTGGTGAGGCTAGTCTTTTTCCTGACCTCAGGTGACTCACCAGTCTCTGCCTCCCAAAGTGGTGGGACTACAGGCATGAGCAACCATGCCCAGCCTGAAAGATACTTTTACATATGTTAAAATCCACAGCTAATTATTCTGTGAATATTTAATATTAAATTGTAACTGCCAATTTTAAAAACAAGATGAAAAAAGCTGAAATTATGCATCACATACACGAAATGAATCCTTACTCTCACAGACCTTCCACAACTGATGTCAGACTTTTACTTTAGGTTTTTTCTTCCCCTTGATAATTTTCTCTAATCTTTGTTACTATTTCAATTTTCTCAAAACCAGCTTCACTCTAATGCCATTATTCCTGTAGATGTTTGTTCTCTGACCACCTTTCCATTATTACTTTCTTATTTTTTTCACACCTTGCTTTATCCTCATGGAAAACATGTAAATCATTTCAACAAACACCAATGGGGCCCTAACTTTATGCAATTCCCTATTCTAGGGACTTCTTAGGCATAGTAAGGAATACGAAATAGCCCTTAAAGAGCTCATGCTATCTCAGAAAGGGAATAAGAGGTGGAGTTAAAGATTAGACCAAGCTCTATATAACGCAGGGAAACTCTGAAAGACCTATGATCCTATTGGAAGAATTATGTTTAATTTCAATGCTCATAATCAAAGAATCTGACATAGGAGTGGGAATGGAGAGAAATAAAACACAGTAACACCAAGCATCACTATTCTTTGCATGAACCCTGCCCACCATCTGCTCATAAATATGCTCCTGCCCACTGAAGAAAGGAGAGCACTTTCATAAAAGAATATAGCTCTTTCAAATTATCAGACTCAGAGAGGCATTAAAGTAATACAACAATCACATCCTACTTCCCACTTTTGAGTCATGTATTCATCTATTAAAATTGCTTGATATTGCCACAAGTAGCTATGAATTAAGCTAATAATGTGGCACTGTACACTATATCCTATGCCCTATAGCTTAACAATGTATAGCCAATCACTAATCAATGTTATTTCTGTAAAACAATGAGAATTCCTGACAAACAACTTCGTATCAGCCAATTTCCTGTCCCTCTTCTTTGCCTTTAGAAACCTGCTTGTAACAAAGGCTAAATGGAGCTTCTATTCAAGGTTACTTGGGTCTGAGTTTTCCTGGCAGTTGCCCTTACTTTGTCTCAAATTATCTCTTTCAATATTATTTTGTTCTTCACCCTCTTTCTTTTAGGGTGACATATCCGGTGCTGTTAGCAGGATTCAGAGCAACACACCCCTGACCATCTGACATTCCTCCTAGTCTCAGCATTTGGTTAGCTCTTGAACCTCTTGATTTGTTTTGACTCTGAGAAATTATTGAATGTGAAGTGTTGAGGCCTACTGAAATCTGGTCCTTCCCACTTTTTGGCTGAAGGTCTAGACTTTGCTTGAGGTGTTCTTTCCAGCCCTCACCTTGTAAAATTGAGGTTTTCCATCTTTATCCTAAACGTAAGATATTTGGGTTACAAGCAAAACAAAAACAAAACTGACCATTCTGCCTCTGACTCATGATAGAAGGTCTGGGTCACAGTCAGGCAAGAGCTCTCCAGAGAACTTCAGCCTTTTCTACCTCTGTCCCACAAAGTGAGATCTGGGTCAAGGTATTGAAAGATAGGCACTGGTGGTTTTATTTTAATAGCATGCTTTTTAATATTGCAGCTGTTGCTTACAAATGCAGACCTACCTTTTCATTTGTGACAAATTCCTGTTAGTTCCCAATGGAAAAGTGCAGAGGGTGAGTTCTCTTACCCCAAAGAAAAAAGGTGATTTGCTTTCTCTGACCCGTTTGCATGCTTCAGGTGACTGGGGGCTACACGAAGGTGTCAGGGTCATTAACCATGATGCAACAAGAAGCAGCCTCATGGGGCCCTCTCCATCAGAAGAACTTCTTTATGCACTCCTTTTTCACTCTTCCATTAGGATATAATATGAGGGACTGGTCCCCATATGTTGAGTACTCTGCTGCCACCCGGCAGTTACAAACAGTCCGGGATACATAAGAGAGTTATTCATGACTCTTGGGTGACATCTAGAGGAGTGATGTTCATAAGAAGCATGCTTCAAACAAAACATACGACCTTGGTCACTTTTGAAAAGCTCCTAAATTATGGGAAATCAAGCTTCAAACTCTGAACTCTCTTTTAAGAAACAACTGCCTTTAGAAACACATTTTCTACTTCACCTCTAAGTGCTCCTTCTTCTCCTACTCTGCATCTTCACATTCTCCTATATCTGAACCTTCCTGTTCTGAGTTACCTCTTTTTCTAGCACTAGTACCTGAAGAAACTTTCCATGTCTCTGATCCCCTCCCTGAAACTTCCATTCTGGCAGTCTCTTTCAAGGTGTGATATACAGGAAGAGGTTGGTCTAATACCCCTTGGGCAAAAACTGATTTTAAGAGTGTTATCAAAGGCTTCCCTGACCAGTTTTAAGATTCTATAAGGTTTGCAAAAGAATTTGATCTGACTTATTGAACTTATGAGCCTGGATATTCTGACCTATATCAATTAATTCACATGCTGGTGTAAGAAGGCAAGGCCACTGGGTTGGTAAAAAAGGCAAACTGAAATAATCCTTTAGAGGATTTTCAAAAACAGACTGAAGCAGACCATGAAAGGATCGGCATTTTATTCAAGTCTCTCCATGATGCCATTCCCCAGGTCTTTCCTTAAAAAAATGTATATTGGAGGAGAGTTGAGCAATGTACTCAAAGGACAGATGAATCCGTAGTTATTTTGAATGGTATTGAGATAAGCTTTAAACAATATTCCTAAATGGTTGACACTAGCCTCCAAGATTACCAGAACAATATTCTTATAAACTATACTTTCTTCAGTTGCCTAAATGAGGATTTGGTTACCTTAGTTAAAAGATACCAGGTTCTTAACTGCATGAATATATAAACTCATGAATTAGTAAGATTTCAGACCAACTTTCTAAAACGATTCACAAAAAAAGACACAACTAATGCCTCAAAGATTATTAATTTGCACCTCAACAACTGGCTAGTCAAACCAGGCCTTTTAAGAAAAGAAACATAAGCAGTTTTTTTACACTAATTATTGATTTTGTGTATTTCATAATCATCTGCAAATGAATATAGATGTCTTATTTAATTTTCATTATCAATTTTGATATTTCACTGGTTAAATGGGTTTCTAGCAATTTTATGTCAAAATATTACTTAGTCCTTCAGGAAATAAGCATCTGGCTTAAGGTTTGACTTGAAATCATTGTCAAAGAAATAACTGAGACTTAAATTAGGAGACGTCTCTAGTTTAAAGAAGCCTGGAATGAGCCAGGAGATCTGGATTCCAGTTCCTTTTGTGAGGCTAAAAAACTGTGTGACCCTGACTATGTCCCTGAACAGTTCTGGGCCTCAATGTTTCTAAGCATAAAATGAGCATTTAGATCATACCATTTTTAACGTTCAGGTGGAGTTTTTGTCTTCTCTACATTCCTACAGTTCTTATTTATTACACACATTAGCATTCAATTTATTGCTGTCTCTAAGTGCTTAAACTTCCTAAGTAGAATATAAATTCCCTGAGACAGAAGATCTGTACTTCCAGAGCACCCTCAGTGTTTAGCAGTATTGGTCATATAGTGTGTATGACACACAATCACCCAAGATAAGCAAAATTTAACTGGGTTGGCTTAACTACACAGCTACTGCTTCTCTAGTTTTTAGTTTTGTCCTCAGCTTTGCACCATAAAAAACAAAACAAAAACAAACAAACAAAAAAACGTTTTCGTGTTTTAGTTCAAGCAATTGTGATCAAATCCCAAATGCATTCATGTACACCCTATCCACAAAGTTAATTTACAAACTGGAATCTCCGTTTATTCTTTTAACATGACAATTGTAAGGTCTAAGGGAGCATTTTCTTTTTTTGCTAATTATAGCATACAATGAGATGCTTCCTAAAAAATGGTTGGCACAGCAGAATATCTGAATATCAACAGGGGCTGCTAGAGCAATAGAAAATAACTTAACAAAAGTTGATTTGCTGAGGGAAGATAGTTATCAGAGAACATATAAAAATTATTTTTCTTCTGTGGAAATCGAAGAAATGTAAGATGAAACAAGAATAATATATCCTGTTTAAGCTGGTTTTGCTATGTGTAGATCAAGACATACACAGCAGAATTCAGTAGAACTTAGACTCTTTGACAGTTAAGAACAACAATGTTTTCTAGACCAAGTATATATTTTTGTACTGATGAATAATTTTTCTAGATCATATTATGCAATAATTTAAAAACAATTTCCCTGATTATTCACAAACATGATCATATTCACCTTGGCACATGCCCATTTGAGGGATATTCCCTAATTTAAAAAGTGAGAAAAGCAAAACAAATGTAATTTGAATTGACTATAAAAATATCTAGAGAGAAGCAGCAGCTATATTAATATTAATTCTAAATTGAAATCAAACTAAACATTCAATCCAGATTTCATTAGTGGTGAGTTGCTTTGAATCTGAGTATTACTTTCAGATATCTGTATCATAAATGTCTTCAGGAACATTTAATCAATGCCTCAATTCCAAAAAGATTAAGCTTCTTTCTTTTTGCAAAAAACTGCATTACAGAACAGTTTCTTATATTACCAGTTAATAGGAAATTTGGTATAGTTGCCAATAGCTTGAAAGACTTTAAAGATAAAACTAGGGACAAGGAGCCTTTTAAAAACAGTATCAACAATTCTGGACAGTCAAGAGAGAAAAGGCAGTGTTTTTTATGTATGCAAGACAAGGGTGAGAAAAGAACCTTTTCAAAATAGCAGGGCCTCACCTGGGAGCAAAGGAAAACATATAATATCAGATAGGAGCTTTTGCTCATGCTAACACTTTTCAGCTGGTATCTGTGGGGGCAGAGAAACTTCATTTGCCTGTCACTACAGTTTCTTTCCAGCACAACTCATTTTCTAGTAAACTGCAGCTGAATTTTCTTCCATACCTGAAATAGTTAAAGACACTGATATTGTTAGTTAATATACAGTAACTAAAGACATGGATATTGACATTGGCAAATCCTGCAATGATTCTGCTCTAAGTTGATTTAAGCAATGAATTGTGGCTCCCATAATGACCCTCATTACTCCATCATGTTATTCCATAAGATCGATGTAGCTCAGAATCATGGAATGAAGAGAAGAAAGGATAAGAAAAAAATACATTGCAATACTAGATATTTTTGCTTTGTTCGCAATTGGCCTTAGTGCTGTCACTAGACTCTACTTAAGAGTAATAAGAGGAACGTTAAGTCTGCATTACTCTTACTTAGTAAGAGTGATTATAATAATAACCTAAAAAGTTTACTCTGTAAAAGATGTTATGCTACTATATTGGTCTCTTCTCAACAATATTTTCTTTCCACTTCATGAAATACTACCCAGTCCCATTCCTAGGTATTTACTCAAGAGAAATGAAAACATACATTCTCACAAAAATATGCATGCAAATATTTACAGCAGCCTTATTCTTAACAGGCAAAAACTAGAAACAACCCAAATATCCACCAACTGATGAATGATTAAACAAACTGTGGTACATCCATACAATGGAATGCTAAACTGCAAAAGAAAAGAATGAACTACTGATACACCCAACAGCATGGATGAATCTCGAGATCCTTATGTTAAGTGGACAAAGCTACATGCTACATGATTCCATTTATATAACATCCTGGAATGTTATAAAAAGTATAATAAAAAGGTTGCATATTGTATGATTCCATTTATAAAACATTCTGAAAAACACAAAACTATAGGGCATAAAAACATGTTAGCAATTGCCAGGGATGGGGGTGGGATGGGAATACAGGACTGACTATAAAGTTTAAAGAATTTTTTTGGATGACAGGAATATCCTACACTTTGATGATATGATGGTTACACAATTATATATGTTTATTGAAATCCATAAAACTGTACAAATAAAAGTGTGTAAATTATTTAAAAAAAAAAGAAATACTACCCAGGATTATGGTCAAATTTCACCTTGTTTAATGGACATATTCCTCATATAATCTGATTCCTTTCTAAATCCTCTTTAAGGTACATATGCTTTCATTACATATCAGTACACAGCTGCCAATTCTAGCTCAAAGGAATCCATTTAGAGTTACTTGCAAACTAAATGTATAAAGACTGTTTCCTCTGTATTAAATCTTGAGTGTATGAAAGCAAATATACTTTATTTTTCTGACACTTGCCATCTTTAAGTTCCAAACTCCAAAAGAAGAGATAGAGAATTTTAGAAGGAAACACACCACCACACACTTTTAATCCTAAATGTTGGCACAGTAGGTAGAGAACAAGGAGAATGTATATCCAGAACCTCTAGCCTCTGGGTTATCTGTTTCCCTGCATGAGAGGGCAAGGGCCCCACCAGCTGGAGTACATCAGCCACATATCACTGGAATCAGGACACAAGGCTCTGTTAAAATGACTGCCCCCATTTTAACTGAAGCACAGTGGCAGCTTACATTTTATCATTTAGGAACAAATGTGGGAAGCAGGGAGCCAATCACTTTTACTGCTCATGCTAACAGTAAATTCAAATACTTTAAAACATCCATATTTTACCTACAGGCAAACACTCCTAACATCTGCTGTTACCAGTTAATCTCAAAAAAAAAGCTTCTTAGCAAAAATTGGAATTCCATATGTATATTTAACTCTTACCAATACACAATTACATATACATTGAAAAGATTTCATTAATAATTATAAGGATCAGCCCTTCTAAAATGACCTCAAGAAATTAGTCACAGTGGAAAACAAAACAAAGGTTTTAGACGGGGTGAACTATCCATTTTAAAGGATTTTTCCTAGTATCCAGAGAGACAGTAAACAACATCTTCTGTAAAATATCGATCCTTTATAATTCCAACTGCAAGTATTTTCTGATGATTCTGGGATATGTTGATTATTCCTATAAATCCACCAATAAAATGATATTTTTGTTCAATTTATTGAGCCTGAGATATGATATTATGGAGACTGTGCCAATAAAATGTCAAGGGGACAGTCAGAGCCTCAGACAGAAAGTTAAGTGAACTAACCACAGAAGGATCCAGTTAGCTAATTGAACTCAGGATGTCTTCAACATCTCCTTCAGCTCCCCTGGAAAGACAAATTAAAGCAGAGAGAAAATGTCAGGAGCCCAAGTTTAAAATATTTTATGTCTTATAATTTCAAACAGTGATATTTGCATAAGGTAAGAAAACATAGTCAAATTTTCCATGCTTCTAAACAATAAAACCTCATCAATTCAGAGTCTTGTATGAAATCAGCTTGGGAATAATTTCACTTCAGTTAGAGTTTACCTTCTCTGTTCTGAAAGTGTATACAGAGGATTGTATAAAATTCAGTTCCTTGGGCTCTAGGCTTGATTTCACTGTGTTATATTGAGAAAGTCACTTAGCTTCTCTGGTCATCTTTTTTCACATCCACAAAATTAGTGGAGTATAATTAGATAGTAATTTTTTTTTTAATTTTTTTTTTTTAAAGACAGGGTTTCACCATGTTGGTCAGGCTGGTCTTGAACTCCCGACCTCAGGTGATCCGCCCGCCTTGGCCTCCAAAGTGGTTGGATTACAGGCGTGAGCCACCACGCCCGGCCCAATTAGATAGTAATTTTATGGGACTTCGATGTTTTAATAATCTGTGATGGCGACCCAATATATATACCAGGACAAAGACAGAGTTATTTTCACTATGCTCTGATAAATAAAATCCAAACTCCTGAACATAATATAATATATTAAGCCTAATTAATCCTCTTCTCCAGTTCCCTGTAATCTAAACTCCAGCTATACAAATGCCTTGTTGTTTACAAAATATGTCATTCTTTTTCTCAACTCAGGGCTAATAAAATATTATTTCTTCTGCCTGTGACATCGTCCCTCATTTTAGTGACTAAATCTTAGCTATCCTTCATAACCCAGCTCCAAGCGTTGACACCTCTAAATTCAAACCTCAATTGTAGCACCTATTACCTGGTACTGGATGTCTGATCTTTCTACGTCATTAGCTTATTCAGATTACTCATCTTTCTCTGCAGTGCCTAGCCAGCCCACAGAGGTTGTATTTCTTAAATAAATTAAAATTTAAAATACCCATAAGGCTTAGAGATTTTCAAGATTTTATAATATTTAGAAATTTGCCAATATATAAATAACTTGCTATTCAGAGCTTAGTCTGATGGCCTGTTCAGGTTGGCTCAATAAAACTTGCACTAGGTAGTATTTTGCTAAAAGTTTGCTTCAGTCACTCAAGACTGTTAAAAGCCTCTGTACTAAAAAGCATTGTAAGATGCACTTATTGTACTAAACTGAGCATTTCACTACTGTTCTAAATTGCTGAATTATAGATTAAAGGCAAAATACATATTCATTTGTTCAGTCCAAAAATACTTACTGAGTATCTATCATGAGTCAGATACTATGCTTGGCCCTAAGGACAGAGTGATCAGAAAGATGGCCATTCATCCTGTCCTCCTAAAGATTACCAAGTATTTGCCTTCTCTGTGTACTGAAAAGAATTAACAAAATAATTCTTTCAATACAATATAAAATAGCAAAAAAAAAAAAAACCCTCCAAATACAGTAATCACAGCATTCTGAATTTAAATAGCTAATTGCCTTCAATAGAATACTATAAATACCAAAACAACAATACTATCAGGTGAATATTACTGGTCCAATTGTATAGACAATGATATTGAGGTCTTGAAATGTTAAATAACCTGGCAAACATCATAAAGCTGGAAGATGGTGGAGCCTGGATTCAAATCCAGAATTATGTAGGTTGAGGCATTGAACTCGGTGCTGTCCTTTAGGGCAGAAAGGTAACTCGGAACAAACTGAGCTGATGCCTGCACATACAGGGAGCATTTAAACCAACCTTAGCCAAAGGGAAATTACCAATCCTAGGGATCAGAACTTGAGTTTCCACAAACCTTGCCACCAAGGCCTACAGTCCTCTGTGTCTCCAAGTAAACTTGAAAGGCAGTCTAGGCCATAAGGACTGAAACTTTTAGGAGCAAACTAGTGCTGAACTTGGCCCAGAGACAGTGGACTGGGGTAGCTCATGAAATACTGAGACACCAGCTGGGGAAGCCAATGGAGTGTTGGCATCACTCCTCCCCTACAGCAGGCTGCACAGCTCACAGCTCCAAAAATGACCCTTTCCTCCTGCTTGAGGAGAGGAGAGGGAAGAGTAGGTAGGGCTTTGTTTTGCATCTTGGGCACCAGCTCAGCCACAGCCGGACAGGGTACCAGTAAGAATAAGGAGTCCCCCGTTCCAGGCTGTAGCTCCCAGGTGACATTTCTAGACATTTCTGGGCCAGAAGGGAACCCGCTGCCTTGAAGGAAAAGACTCAGTTCTGGCAGCATTCATCACCTGATAACTGAAGAGCCCTTGGGCCCTAAATAATCAGCAGTGATACCCAGGTATTATGTTGAGGAACTTGGATGAGCCTCTTAGACTTGCTGGCTTTGAGCGGGACTCAGTATATAATCAGCTGTGGCGGCTATAGGGCAAAATCCCTTCTGCTAGAGAAAAGCAGAGAGAAAAGTGACTTATTATTGAACCTTAGGTATCAACATAGCCACAGGGGTTTAGAGCACCAAGTGGGTTCTTGGGGGTCCCTGATTTGAGAACACTGCTCCTGGATGGCATTTATGGACCTGCCCTGGGTCAGAGGGACACCCACTGCTCTGAATGGTGAGTCCCAGGCCAGGCAGCCATCACCACAAGCTAACTTAAGAGATCTTGAGCCTTAAGGGAAGATCAGAGGTATTCTGGCAGTACTCCTTGTGGCCTAAAAACGATAGCTATGAAGTGAGGCTCCTTTGCCTTTGGAAAGAGAAAGAAAGAGTGGGAAGAACTGCATCTTGTGGTTTGAGTGCCAGCTCAGCCTCAGGACTATAGAACATGAGGTAGACATTGAAAGTTTTTAACTCTGGTCACTGACTCCCAGATGGCACCACTGGACCTACCCGGGGTCTGAAGGAACCTTGCTTCTTTGACAGAAAGGTCACATGCCTGGCTGGCTTTGCTACCTGCTGATTGCAGAACCCCAGGGCCTTGAAAGAACACAGCCAGTAGATGAGGAGTGGATACAGCAGGCCTTGGGCGACACCCAGTGTTGTGCTGGCTTCAGGTCTGAGTCAGCACAGTCATGGTGGTGGTGGCAACAGGGGGTGCTTGTGTCACATCAGCCCTAGCTTTTTGTGGCCAAGAAAGGAGAGAGAATCTGTACGTTTGGGATAAAGTAAAAGAAGGGAACAAGAGTCTCTGCCTGGTAATCCAGAGAATTTTTGTGCAAAACCATCGAGGCAGTATCTCCACAAGTCTGCAAGAACTACAGAAGACTGGGCTTTGGATGCCCACTATAGTAGAAACAGCTTAGATCACAGTACCCAAGTTTTTTTTTTTTTTCAAATATCTGGAAAGCCTTCCCAAGAAGGATGGCTACAGAAAAATCCACGCAGTGAAGACTACAATAAATAGCTAACTCTTCAACACCCAGACAATGAAGAACATCTAGTAGTATCAATAACATACAGGAAAATATAACTTCACCAAGTAAACTAAATAAAGCACCAGGGACCATTGCTGGAGAAAGAGAGATGTGGGACCTTTTAGACAAAGAATTCAAAATAGCTGTGTTGAAGAAACTCAAAGAAATTCAAGACAACGTAAAGAAGAAATTCAGAATTCTATTATATATACTTAACAAAGAGAATGAAATAATTTAAAAGAAGCAAAAAATCTGGAGCTGAAAAATGCAATTGGCATACTGAAGAATGCATCAGAGTCCTTTAATAGCAGAATGGATAAAAGAATTAGGGAGCTTGAAGACAGGCTATTTGAAAATACAGAGGAGAAAGAAGAAAAAAAGAATAAAAAACAATAAAGTACATATACAGAATCCAGAATACAGCCCCAAAAGGGCACATCTAAGAGTTATTGGCATTAAAGAGAAGGTAGAGAAAGAAAGAAGGGCAGAAATTGTATTTGAAGGAATAACAACAAAGAATTTCAAAAACCTAGGGAAAAATAGAAATATTCAAGTGCAAGAAAGTTATAGAACACCAAGCAGACTTAACCCAAAATAGACTACCTCAAGGTATTTAATAATCCAACTCCCAAAGGTCAAAGATGAAGAAAGGATCCTAAAAGCAGCAAGATAAAAGAAACAAATAACATACAATGAAGCTCCAATGCATCTGGCAGCATACTTTTCAGTGGAAAACTTACAGGCCAGAAGCGAGTGGCATAACATATTTAAAATGCTAAGGAAAAATATTTTACTCTATAATAGTATATCTGGCAAAAATATCCTTCAAACATAAAGAAGAAATAAAGACTTTCCCAGACAAAAGTTGAGGGATTTTATTAACACCAGTTCTTTTCTACAATAAATGCTAAAGGGAGTACTTCAATCAGAAAGAAAAGGACATTAAATGAGCAATCAGAAACCACCTGATGGTGTAAAACTCACTGGTAATTGTAAGTACACAGAAAAATACAGAATACTATAACACTGTAACTTTGGTATGCAAGCTACTTATCCTAAGTTGAAAGAGTAAACTGATCAAAAATAATAACTGTAATAACTTTTCCAAGCATCGTGAGGACAGTAAGAAATAAATCAAAACAACAAAAAGTTTACAAAATAAGGGAATTGGATTTAATGTAGAGTTTTTATTACCTCCCTTTCTGTTTCCTTGTTTACTTATTTATACAAATAGTGTTAAGTTGTTATCAGGTTAAAATAATGGGTTATAAGATAGTATTTGCAAACTTCACGGTAACCTCAAACCAAAAACCTACAGTGGAGACACAAAAAATAAAAAGCAAGAAACTAAATTATATCACCAGAGAGAATCACCTTCAGTAAAGAAAGACAGGAAGGAAACAAAAAGGGAAGAGGGCCACAAAACAACAAGAAAATAACAATAAAATGACACAAGTATGTCCTTATTTATCAATAATAACATTGTAAAGGAATGGTATAAACCCTCCAATCAAAACACATAGACTGGCTGAATGGGTAAAAAAGCAAGACCCATTATTATGTTACTCATAAAAAAAAAAAAACTTCACCTATAAATACACAAATAAACTGAAAATAAAGAGACTGAAATAGATATTTCATGCCAATGGAAACCAAAAAAGAGCAGGAGTCATTATACCTATATCAGACAAAACAGATTTCAAGACAAAAACTACAAGAAGAGACAAAGAAGCTCACTATATAATGATAAAGGGGTCAACTGAGCAAGAGGAAATAACAATTTTAAATATATATGGACCTAGCACTGGAATACTCAGATACATAAAGCAAATTTTATTAGAACTAAAGAGAGAGAGGCTCCGATACAGTAACAGCTGAAGACTTCAACACCCTACTTTCAGCATTGTACAGATATTCCATACAGAAAAATCAATCTGTATAGTACAGCTTGGACTTAATCTGTACTATAGACCAAACAGATCTAATATATATTTACAGAACATTTCATATATGAGCCACAGAATATACATAGATCATTCAGAAAGACAGACCATATGATAGGTCAAAAAACAAGTCCTAAAACATTCAAAAATGATTGGTATAATATCAAGCATCTTTTCTGAAAACAATGGAATAAAACTACAAATTAATAACAAGGAATTTTGGAAACAATACAAATGTATGGAATCTAAACAATATGCTCCTGAATAACTAGTGAATCAATGAAGAAATTAAAAAGAAAATTGAAAAATTGCTGAAAACAAATGACAATGGAATCACAACATACTAAAACCTCTGGAATACAGCAAAGGCAGTACTCAGAGTGAAGTTTATAGCTATTAAGTGCCTGTATCAAAAAAGAGAAAAAACTTAAACAATTTAAAAATGCATCTTAAAAAACTAGAAAAGCAAGAAAAGAACAAATCCAAAATTAGTAGAATAAAAGAACTTATAAAGACTAGAGCAAAAAATAAATGAAATTTAAAAATCAATTAAAAAAACAGGTTTTTTGAAAAATTAAAAAAATAATCAAAACTTCAGACAAATAAAAAGAGAAAATATCAAAAGAGTTTGCAGCAACATGGCCAAACAGTAACAGCTCTGGAGTGCAGTTCCCAGTGAGAGTGACACAGAGGGCGAGTGATCACCCCATTTCCAACCGAGGTACCAAGTGCATCTCAATGGGACTGGTTAGACAGTGGGTGTAGCCCAAGAAGGGTGAGCTGAGGCATGGTGGGGCACTGCCTCACCCAGGAAGTGCATCAGACCAGAGGAACCCACTCCCACCCATCGAAGGCCATCAGGGGCTTTTCCGGCCATTCTGGCACACTGGTTCAGATACTGCACTTCTCCCACGATCTTTATGGCCCACAGACCAGGAGATTCCTGCTGGCTGACAAACGCTATGGGTTTCCAGCACAAAAACCTGCACAAATCTAGGCAGCCATTTTAACTGGCACTTGGAATGCCTGTGAGATAGAGCTGCACATTCTACTGAAAAAGAGGGGGCTGAAGGCAGGGAGCCAGGTGATCTGGCTCAGCGGGTCCCACCCCCACAAAGACCAGTCTGAAATGCACTGGCATGAGAGTTTTTGCAGCCAGCACGGCAGTCTGAGCTTGACCCAGGACGGTTGAGCTCCATGGGGGGAAGAGCGTCAGCCATTACCAAGGTAGTCCACTATTACCGAGGCAGTCCGCCATTACCAAGGCAGTCTGCCATTACCAAGGCAACCCACCATTACCAAGGCATTCCACCATTACTGAGGCAGTCTGTCATTACCGAGGCAGTTCTAACCTTACCTGTGTGAAAAAAAAAATGCAAGGATGTTTACATAGAAGCTGGACAGAGCCTGTGGCAGCTCAGAAATGCCTCTGCAGGCAGGCTGTGATTAGACTCCCTCCTTGCTGGGCAGGGCATCTCTGAAAAAACGCAGCAGCACATCAGGGACTTATAAATAAAGCCCTACTGTCCTGGGACAGAGCATCTGGGAAAAGAGGTGGTTGAGAGTTCGGCTGCAGCAGACTTAAACATCCCTGCCCAGCAGCTCTGAATGGAACAATGGAGCTCCCAGCACAGCACTTGGGCTCTGAAAAAAGACAGACTGTCTCCTAAAGCAGCTCCCTGACCACTGTATATCCAGAGAGGCACCTCACAAAGGAGAGCTCTGGCTGACATCTGGCAGGTACCCTTCTGGGACAAGATAACAGAAAAAGGAACAGGCAGCAACCCTTACTATTCTGTGGCCCCTGTGGGTGATTCCCAGGAAAGCAGCGTCTGGAATGGACCTCAGGCAGTCCTGCAGCAGAGAGGCCTGTCAGAAGGAAAACTAAAAAACAGAAAGAAATAGCTTCAACATCAAGAGAAAGGAAGTCCACTCAGAGACCCCATCTGAACGTCACCAACTTCAAAGACCAAAGGCAGATAAATCCATGAAGATGGGAAGAAACCAGTGAAAAAAAGATGAAATCACAAAAAACAAGAATGCCTCTCCTCCTCCAAGGGATCACAACTCCTCACCAGCAAGGGAACAAAACTGGATGGAGAATGAGTTTGACAAATTGACAGAAGCAGCCTTCAGAAGGTGGGTAATAACAAACTTCTCTGAGCTAAAGGAACATGTTCGAACCCAATGCAAAGAAAGTAAGAACCTTGAAAAATGGTTAGATGAAATGCTAATTAGAATAACCAGCTTAGAGAAGAACATAAACCACTTGATGGAGCTGAAAAACACAGCACAAGAACTTAACAAAGCATACACAAGTTTCAATAGCCAAATCGATCAAGCAGAAGAAAGGATATCAGAGGTCGAAGATCAATTCAATGAAATAAAATGAGAGGGCAAGATTAGAGAAAAAAGTGAAAATAAATGAGCAAAGCCTCCAAGAAATATGGGATTATGTGAAAAGACGTAATGTACGTTTGATAGGTGTACCTGAATGTGATGAGGAGAATAAATCCAAGCTGGAAAATTCTCTTCAGGATATTATTCAGGAGAACTTCCCCAGCCTAGCAAGTTAGGCCAACAACCAAATCCAGGAAATACAGAGAGCACCACAAAGATATTCTTCAAGAAGAGCAAACCCAAGGCACATAATCGTCAGATTGACCAGGGTTGAAATGAAAGAAAAAAATGCTGAGGGCAGCCAGAGAGAAAGGTCGGGTTACCCAAAAAGAGAAGCCCATCAGACTCACAGAAGATCTCTTGGCAGAAACTCTACCAGCCAGAAGAGACCGGGGGCCAATATTCAACATCCTTAAAGAAAATAACTTTCAACCCAGATTTTCATATCTAGCCAAACTAAGCTTCATAAGTGAAGGAGAAATAAAATCCTTTATGAACAAGCAATTGCTGAGAGATTTCATTGCCACCAGGCCAGCCTTGCAAAAGCTCCTGAAGGAAGCACTAAACATGGAAAAGAACAACCAGTATCAGGCACTACAAAAAAGTACGAAATGGTAAAGACCATTGACACAATGAAGAAAATGCATCAACTAACGGGCAAAGCAACCAGCTAGTATCAAAATGGCAGGATCACATTCACATATAACAACTTAACCTTAAATGCAAACAGGTTAAATGCCCCAATCAAAACACACAGAATGGCTAATTGGATAAAAAGTCAAGACCCATCTGTGTGCTGTATTCAGGAGACCCATCTCACGTGCAAAGACAGACAAAGACTCAAAATAAAGGGATGAAAGAAGATTAACCAAGCAAATGGAGAGCAAAAAAAAAAAAAAAAAAAAAAGAGGTTGCAAACCTAGTAACTGATAAAAAATACTTTAAACCAACAAATACCGAAAGAGACAAAGAAGGGCATTGCATAATGGTAAAAGGATCAATGCAACAAGAAGAGCTAACTATCCTAAATATGTATGCACCCAATACAGGAGCACCCAGTTATATAAAGCAAGTTCTTAATGACCTACAAAGACTTAGACTCCCACACAATAATAATGGAAGACTTTAACACTCCACTATCAATATTAGATCAATGAGACAGAAAATCTACAAGGGCATCCAGGACTTGAATGCAGATCTTGACCAAGTGGACCTAATAGACATCTACAGAACTCTCTGTACCAAATCAACAGAATATACATTCTTCTCAGCACCACATCACACCTATTCTAAAGTTGACCACATAACTGAAAGTAAATCACTCTTTAGCAAATGCAAAAGAATGGAAATCATAACAAGCAGTCTCTCAGACCACAGTGCAATCAAATTAAAACTAAGGATTAAGAAACTCACTCAAAACTGCACAACTACATGGAAACTGAACAACTTGCTCCTGAATGATGACTGGATAAACAATGAAATGAAGGCAGAAATAAAGATGTTCTTCAAAACCAATGAGAATGAAGACACAATGTACCAGAATCTCTGGGACACATTTAAAGCACTGTCTAGAGGGAAATTTATAGCACTAAATGCCCATATGAGAAGTGAGGAAAGATGTAAAATCAACATCCTATCATCAAAATTGAAAGAGCTAGAGGAGAAAGATCAAGAAAACTCAAAAGCTAGCAGAAGATAAGAAATAACAAAGGTCAGAGAAGAACTGAAGGAAATAGGGACACAAAAAGCCCTTTAAAAAATCAGTAAATCCAGGAGCTTGTTTTTTTTTGAAAAGATCAACAAAATAGACAGACTACTAGCCAGACTAATAAAAAAGAAAAGAGAGAAGAATCAAATAGATGTAATAAAATAATCATAAAGGGTATATCACCACCAATTCCACAGAAGTACAAACTACCATCAGAGATTACTACAAACAACTCTGCACATAAACCGGCAAATCTGGAAGAAATGTATAAATTCCTGGACACTTACACCCTATCAAGACTAAACCAGGAAGAAGTTGAAACCCTGAATAGATCACCAGGAAGAAGTTGAAACCCTGAATAGATCAACAAGAAGATCTGAAGTTGAGGCAGCAATTAGTAGCCTACCAATCAAAAAAAGTCCAGATCCAGACAGGTTCACAGCCAAGTTCTACCAGATATACAAAGAGGAGCTGGTACCCTTTCTTCTGAAACTATTCCAAACGATACAAAGAAAGAGAATCCTCCATAACTCATTTTAGGAGACCAACATCATCCTCATACCAAAATCTGGCAGAGACACAACTAAAAAAGAAAACTTCAGGCCAATATTATGATGAACATCAATGCAAAAATCTTCAATAAAATACTGGCAAACTGAATGCAACAGAAAATTAAAAAGCTTTTCCATCACAATCAAGTAGGCTTCATTCTGAGGATGCAAGGCTAGTTCAACATACACAAATTGGTAAACACAATCCATCATGTAAGCAGAACCAAAGACAAAAACCACCTGATTATCTCAATAGATGCAGAGAAGTCCTTCAACAAAATTAAATCGCCCTTTATGCTAAAAAATCTCAACAAACTAGGTATAGATGGAATGTATCTCAAAATAATAAAATCTATTACAAACAAACAGACAATATCATATTGAATGAATAAAAACTGGAAGCATTCTCATCGAAAACTGGCACTAGACAAGGATGCCCTCTCTCACCATTCCTATTCTATATAGGAATGATCTGTGTGATTCATGTGATGTTCCTGGTCTCCCACAGAATGGGTCCCAGCATCGCTATTCTTCAAATCCCTGAAGAGTTCTGCTAACACAACCTCATAACCTCAAGAACATAGGAGCTTTATTATATTACTTTCTCAGTGTATAATAAAATAGATGTATAAGATAAAATAAAACTTGTGTACCTACAGAAAATTATTACACAATGTAAGTTAGAAATAGAAGAATTATTCATTTGCTTTCCTTTTTTTCCCTATTCTGGTTCATTATAACAATGTTTCTTTTATTTCTGAGTATGGTTTTAATGGTAGGTAAGTAAGTATTCTTTCCTTACATGATCCTTTGAGAGTTTTGTATTGTAAAGCAAGTATCCTAGTAACCATGGAAATCTAGAGTGTAAATTTCCTGATTCTGTGACAGTAAAGAATATTTTGGCTTTTAATAATCTACCATTAAATTCAGGTTTTGTTTTAAATCAGTATCATCTACCAACCATCTATACAAGAAAATTACATGGGGTAATCATTTAAATCAAAGTAAATAACCTATAAAGATTAAGAAAAAATATAATACTTTAAAATATTTTTAAACACCCACAGCTTTTTGAACATATTTTTGAAACTGGCTCAATAGATATTATTTTTAAATGTTAAGATTAAATCATATCAAATAAGAAATCAACTGAGAGAAATTGTAGCTCTATATGCAGTTTTATTTTAAGTACTGAAACCGCCTTGGCAAAAATTATAACAGTGAGAAAATTACAGCAGTGAACAAGATCTGACCTAACCAACTCCATCTTGCCTTTAACCTCCAAACTGTCCTTGGTCTTTCCTGGGCATGCGCCAAGCTAACTTTAGGAGAAATTTAGTTTCTAGTTTAACCTTAAAGCAAAGATGATATAAGCCCTTCCCAAAGATTAACTACCTCCGTAAAACTAATGAAAGACTACAAGGTTAGAATTATGAAAGGGATCTGAATTTGGCTAAGATATAGATGTAGATAAATGATAAGCAGTCATCATTCTGGAAGTCACAAGATTTGTAACTTCCTCAATTACTCCTGTAAATAACATCGCTATTGTAGAACCTAAGATCGACCTTTTGAGATGTCTTTTCAGACTTCTGCAATTCTGACAACCAGATGACTTCACTCAGACCAAAGACTCATGATTCAACTGGTCCTGTAGCCCCCACCCAGGAGTAGACTCAGTACACAATGACCATTTTCCAGCCACAACTAATCAGTGGCACCCATTCCCTAGCCCCCTGCCTGCCAAACTATCCTTGAAAAACTCTAGCTTCCAAATTTTGAGGAAGGCTGATTTGAGTAATAATAAAACTCTTATCTCCCATTTTAGCCAGCTCTATGTGTATTAAACTCTCTCTCTATTGTAATTCCCCTGTGTAGACACATCAGCTCTGTCTGGGCAGTGGGCAAGATGAACCCACCACGCAATTACAGGATGAGCTATTAAAATAAAGTTTTGAGACTTTACATTCTAATTCAGATATTAATTACTATTTTTAAGAAAAACAGCACTGAAATGGGAAGTTTGGCACAAATCAAGACAATAAATCTAGCTAGGGACAGACAAGAATCCAGATACCTATTCATCAAATACAGCAGTAAGTTTCAGTTTAGGGAGAGTGGCATATCTAAATTCTAATCATTCTTGTCACAAACTAGCTGTGTGACCACAGGCTAGCCAATTAACCTCTCAGGACCCTAGTTTCTCATCTTAAAATAAAGTATTTTAGATTAGGTAAGCACTAAGTTTCTTTCCAACTACTGGGAAAAAAAATACCATGACTATGATCTGTTTGCATAAACTAAAAAATACTTGTGAGGGATCTGCTTAAGAAAAAGGTGAGCAAAAGGAATTTTTATCCAAAAGCACTAAAATAACAAAGAAGATTTTATTTTTTCTTAAAAAAAAAAAAAAAAAAGGAGAGGGTTACCTTATATAAGAACAAGAAAGCTCCAAACTACTTGGTATATTTAACAAACTTTTTTTTAATGGAATGATCATATTTTCTTTGGAAATCTTAGCTAAATTTTGCAAAGAACTCATTGAAATTTATACTGAACCACAATAAACACTGAGTGCCATCCAACACATCTCATTCTAGTGTATCTACGAATGAGTTATACCAATAAAGAATGTTATAATTTACAAAGTTAATGCATTCCTGAAAAGTTTTTGAGAAGACTGTCCCCGCGACCTCCTTTAAAAACTTAAATTCTCTCTGTGTGTGCTTTGAGATATAAATTTACTACTTTGTTTTTTTTCTAAAACTCAGTATGGGCTTGGGCTATGTGAGACATGTAAATTCCAGCCTGTTCCATTTACAAGAGATACAACTGTCCTTTTAAACTAGTGAGTTTTACCCAATTCATGGCTAAAGTTTTAAAACTAAAGCTATAAGATCTTTATTTGTGTCTGTCTGTATTTTTGTGTATACATGCATATACATGTCTGTTTAAATATTCTTTATGGTACCAAATTGGCTTATAAACAAGGAAGTACTCATAAATTAACTAGCCCAAATGCTTTTCAACTTCACATGACTTTAGTAATCTTTGGTAAATAGCTTTAAAATCATTGGTAAAATAAAAGAGAAACAATTTCAAATTTAATTTAGATATATTTGTCTGAGTCTACTAGTCAGGGAGATTTATACTGTCTCTGCTAGATGTTTTAAGGTTAAAAAAAAAAACTATTGCTTTTATGAATTAAGTACTTGGTTAATTTGTCTGTGAGCTTGTATGCCTTTGGATTTGAACCTGTAAATTTGGGATATGGACAGGCAGCCATAGTGGGCCTAGGGACAAGTCCTCGGCACCTAGAACACCAGCTAAAAGGCAGAGTAAAGCCTAATATGGGCCCCATTCTCCTTGGTCCAGCTTATCATATCTTAGAAGTCAAAATTAAAATTTGTCTCAATGAGCATACCATGTTTACTCTTACAATGAAATGCTAAGAAAATATTTGTACGTTTTTGAGGATATCACATTCCAAAATGATCTGAATGTGTAATTTCAAAAATATCTTTTCCATGTGCCTTGATGACTTAAGTGGAGTTAAATGGCTTTTTTTTTTTTTTTTTTTGATACAGAGTCTCACTCTGTCACCCAGACTGGAGTGCAACGGCACAACTTGGCTCACTGCAACCTCCACCTCCCGGGTTTAAGCAATTCTCCTGCCTCAGCCTCCTGAGTAGCTGGGATTACAGATGCATGCCACCACACCCAGCTAATTTTTGTATTTGTAGTAGAGACGGGGTTTCACCATGTTGGGCAGGCTGGTCTCGAACTACTGCCCTTGTGATCCACTTGCCTGGGCCTCCCAAAGTGCTGGAATTACAGGCATGTGCCACCATGCTGGGTCTAAATGGCTTTTTGAAAATTAAAGGGAAAATTCTCAAGATTAAAACGAAGTGCAAAAACATTTGGCCAAAATACAATTTTAAAATCACAAAGGACTAAAAATAGAAGCTAAGAAGGGAGAAGTCAGATCTTTTGTTTGACTATATTAATTAAATTCCTACATTTTAGTGACCTATGTCTTGCCCATGTTAAATAGACTTGCCACTTGCAAAGCTGAAGAGAAAACAATAAATTTAATGTAATAATTTAGGTATCCTAGTGAGAACTAAATAATGCTGCAGCCTTTAGCTATAACACAAAAGATTTTGAGAAAGATTAAAGAATACATGTATGAGAACAGCAATGCAGATGATAAAGATATCAGTGAGAAACAGGGTTAAGAACTGGAGAAAGAAATGAACACACAGAACAACCTAGTTCCCCTGTTATCAACTTCAGCACTTTGCAACTTCCTAAGCTACATAATTACTTCAGAAATACCTAAAAGACATCTAAGAAACCTAAGATCACTAAATTGTAAAGAAATAAGAAAATGGACTGAATTTTATGCATCTCATTAAATGAGCAGCTGTTCCTTCATTCTCATTTAAGTACTTTGGGTCATTATATCTAGACTTGCTCATAGTAATCTGTTGCCCTGATGAGCAAGTGAATGTTGCAATGTATCCAGAAGTTGTTCTTGCCTAAATAGGTATCTTCTGTCTTCATATTTATTTTATATCATAGATCACACATTAATATGCATATGTAAAGTCTGAGTATAAATTATGGGACAATCGTTATGGAGTTTATTCATAACTAAGAAATGAATACAAACATTTACATGTGCCAAGCACTTTTGTAGACACTGAGAATATGGCAATGAACAAGATGCTTGAAGTCCCTATCCTCATGACGTGGAGACAATAATACAATAAACAAACCAGTTAGTACATCCCTTGTAATCTGGGTAAAAATCATCTCAGTTTACTCTGTATAAAACTGACACTAATATTACTTATGTAAGTATCATTATATCCTTCCCAAATAAAAATTATGACAAAGACCTATAAACCAGTGAGACTTGTACTCCAATTTTCTCTATCTATCCCTGTCTCCAGTGGCACATATATAACAGAATGCAGGGCAGAGTTTGAGGTGTAAGCCATGCCCTGAAATAGAAGAAAAAATAATTGGATCATGATAGGGCTCAATACAGGCCTGTGTTCTATATAAAAACTAACTAACTTAATCAACTGTGGCTTCTCAAGTAAGATTATAGTAATAAATATGTGCTATTTGGAGCATATTTTGTCTGCCTTAGTTTCAGTACCAATGTCCATGATATTTTATTTCAAATATCATGACTGTCAGTTTAAAAACCTTTATTATCAATTGGACTGTTAATCAGATTACAAATTATAAGTCATATTTTAACATGATAATTCTTTTTTTCTCTTCTATAGTTGAAGAAATAATTTTTGACATAATGAATCCATACTTCCGCAAAATTCCATCAAACAGGCATAATTCAATGTTAGATTCTTGTATTTAACACAACAAATTATTTATAAATGAGCAAATAAAATTAAAATTCTGACCAAGCTACTTTTCATCAGAAAACAAGACATACTCTCAGTAAATTTGGAATATTCATGCATAGGACAATAAATCAAAACAAAGAAATATATTTAGATTGCCAACATAAAACATAAGTTAGCTAATGGTCTGAATAAATCAATCACGTCACTTTCTTAGTGTCTCTCTTTCACTTTCTCCTAATCAAAGACATATGAACACATAAGGGGAAAAAAGACCTATGCTGATAAAACTAAGGCCAAAATTTGGGCACAAACCAAAACACTGGAATAAGTGTATATTAACAATAGAGCCATACATCCCTGTTCTTATTAGACAGTGAACTCTCTCCTTTAAGGGCAAAAGACAAGTTTTATTCACTTTAGTACCTTCAGGCTATGCATAGTCCCAGGCATACATGGAAGCAATAAAGATGTTATTTTCTTGATAAACATAGAGGCAATCAAAAGAGACCTTCCACATCCTCCCACCACCAAAGCTACTGACATCTGGCACCAAAGCCTATATTCTTTCTAGAAAATGTATACCCTTTCAAGAACAGTAACCTCCACTGCCACTGTTCCCATTCCTCTCCCATCATCCTCCAAAAGAAATAGAGGCATAGCAAGATCACGCCATTGCACTCTAGCCTGGGTAACAAGAGCAAAACTCCATATCAAAAAAAAAAGAGAAAGAAAGAAAGAAAGAAAGAAAGAAAGAAAGAAAGAAAGAAAGAAAGAGAAAGAAAGAAAGAAAGAAAGAAAGAGGGAGGGAGGGAGGGAGGGAGGGAGGGAGGGAGGGAGGAAGGAAGGAAGGAAGGAAGGAAGGAAGGAAGGAAGGAAGGAAGGAAGGAAGAAGGAAGGGAAAGAAAGAAATAGAGGCATAGATATTTCTTACATAGACCCGGGATGAAGCTCAGACTATAACTAATATTTTCAGGGCTTTATGAAGACTATTCAATAAGCTACACAAGGGATCTATGAAGAAAACTCAGGAATGACTGGTTAGTCTTTCTTGGCTAGGTCCTCTCAACTGGCAATCTTAGGCTTGTGATAGAAGTTATTTGGCCAAACATTATAAGCTAAGCTCAGCCACAATTATCTATGAATCTAAAAGTCATGTGCTCCAAAATCAGATGTGCAAATGTAAAAATATTTTGATATTAAAAAAAAAAGACTACGTTATTCTTGCTTCCATGGAAGGTTATGCCACACCCATTAGCAGTGTAGGCCACAGAAGTCTCAATGTGCAGGAGCAATAATTTCTTGAAAGCTGGATCTGGATGCATTTAAATTGCCAAATAATTATGGCAACAAAGTTCTGTACATGAAGCTTTCATGAATACTGCTAAATTTGTCTTTTCATAACAACTGAATCACTTAAATATGTCATCTAACATAGCCATTCACATAAATATGAAGCATCCGAGATCAATACTAACACTTACGGGGTGGTTTGAAGGCTTTGGGTTCTATACTAGAATGTGCTTTAGGCATGACCTCCATATAAGAGGCAGATTTGTCTAGTGATGGCCATCAAAGTGAAGTAAAACCAAATACCCACGAAGCTACAAGTAAGGTATTTGACCTCCTTCAAAAAACTACTCATCCTAAGTTTTTCTTTCCTAATCAATTTTTTAGGTGCTGTCACATGCTAAAATCTAGTTCAGTTAAGTAAGAAACTTCCTGAATATGATTTCAACCTCCTGAATGATTCAGCAGTATTATCCTTGCCTAAAGGCCTATGGTCAATTCTCAAGTTACAATACAGTTAGAAACTATTTTTACAAGACACCTTCACCTTGTATTTTAAAAACGAAAGCTCTCTAAAGAATATGAAAATATGTCCTCTTCCGAAAAAACTAACTATAGCAACAATTCAATTTCATCCTGGAAAATTAAAGAATGATTAACTAAATTTTTTGATATGTTTCTCTTGAAAAATTATTTATAAAAAATTGATCCCCCCAAAACTTAGTACTATGTAAAGGCACCTAGGAAAACATCAAATTCACAAAGACAATAATTTGCCTCACTTAGATCATGTACATATATGCACACTCATAATCCATGTTTTATTAGATTCTTTGATGAACACAGAAACTATATATGCAAAATCACTGCTATCTCATACACAAGGATGCTGAATGCAGTATTATTTTTAATAATGAAAACTAGGATCACATTTCAATGTACCTTAATGAGATGATTAAGTAAATTACTGTCACTCAATACTATGAAATACTAGTAAGCCAATAAACAGAATAAGATATATCTATATGTACTGATCACAATATACTATTAAAGGCAGGTTGCAAAGCTATATCACTACTATTACTTCACTACTAAGGATGAAAACTATACTCGGGTAAACACACATACGTGCACATACCTAGGAAAAGTCTGGGAAAATGCTTACTAGCAATTATGAGTTATTACCCTAAATGGTGAGAGTAGGCAAAGCGAGGGGTGGAAAGCCATCACTCTTTTACTTTATATATTTCTATATTGATATTGCTTGAGTCTATACAGGATATATATTTTCTTTGTAATTAAAAAATTGAAAAGTATTAACCTAGACTATACAAAAAAATTAGCAAATTAGCTGGGCATGGTGGCATATACCTGTGTTCCCACCTACTTGGGAGGCTGAGGTGGGAGAATAACCTGAGAAGTTAAAGAGCTGGAGGTTGCAGTTAGCTATGATTGTGCCACTGCACTCCAGCCTAGGCAACAGAGTGAGACTCATCTCTAAAACAAACAAACAAAAAATTCGAAAGTGTTATCTTCTTAAAAATTGTAAGCTTCAGAGGCTACATACATTATTTAATGGTGGTGTTACTGCTGAAAACATTTTTCACACACCTCTTTTAAAACTAGTTTCAAAGTGTAATATTTCAAATATCTTGGTAACAAACCTGTTTCCTATGAGAATGGATTTGAATTTTAAAATGTAAAAAGTAAGATGAGCATGGTGGCTCATGCCTGTAATCCCAGCAACTCAATAGGCTGCGGTGGGAAGATGACTTGAGGCCAGGAGCTCGAGTGGGCCACAACAACACCACTGCACTCCAGCCTGGGCAACAGAGTAAGATCCTAGCTCAAAAAAGTAATAATAAATAAAGTAAAATGTAAAAAGTAGATGGAGCCAGATCTGGTAAATAGGCAATACTGTAAACTGTAATACTTTTGAATCAATATAAGATACAATAGCCAAGATATGGAATCAGCCTAAATGTCTATCAATGGATAACAAAAATGTGGTACATATACACAATGGAATACTATTTGGCCCTAAAACAGGGAAGAAAATCCTGATATTTGTGACAACATGGGTGAATCTGGAAGGCATTATGCTAAGTGAAATAAGCCAGGCACAGAAAGGTAAACATTGCATGATCTCACTTACATGTGGAATCTAAAAAAGCAGAACTCACAGAAGGAATAGAATGGTGGTTAGAGGGGCTAAGGAGGTTAAAGAATAGAGAGATGTTGGTCAAAATACTCAAAATTATAGCTAGGCCAGGTGCAGTAGCTCACACCTGTAATCCCCACACTTTGGGAGGCTGAGGTGAGTGGACTGTTTGAGCCCAGGAGTTTGACACCATACTGGCAATGTGGCAAAATGCTGTCTCTATAAAAAGCATAAAAATTATCCAGTGTGGTGTCACACACCTGTAGCCCCAGCTACTCAGGTGGCTAAGGTGGGGGGATCACTTGAGTCCAGGGAATGGTGTAGTGAGCTGTGATTGTGTCACCGCACTCCAGCCTGGGTGACAAAGTGACACCCTGTCACACACATACACACACACACACACACACTACAGTTAGACAGAAGTAATAAGTTCAGGAGATCTATCGTACAACGTGGAGACTACAGTTAGTAACAATATACAGTATAGATATGCTCCTTAACTTGCAGTGGGATTATATCCCAATAAACCCATACTAAGTTGAAAATATTGAGTCAAAAATGCATTTAATACACCTAACCTACCAAACACCATAGCTTAGCCTTCCTTTCCCTAAACATGCTCAGAACACTTACATTGGCCTACAATTGTGCAAAATCATCTAACACAAAGCCTATTATATAATAAAGTGTTGAACATCTCATGTAATGTACTGAATACGGTACTGAAAGTGAGTAACAGAATGGCTTGCTGCTCTTGCCAGCATACAAGGTACAAGAGAATATTTATTATATCACATATTATTAGCTCAGGAAAGTATCAAAATTCAAAGTACAGTTTCTACTAGATGAACATCGCTTTCACACTACAGTAAAGTTGAAAAATCATTAAGTCAAATCATTATAAGTTGGACACCATATGTAGTTGGAAATGACTAAGAGAATAGATTTTAAATGTTCTCGCCACAAAAAATGCTAAGTATGTGAGGAAATGAATTAGCTTTATATAGCCATTCCACAATGTCTACATATATTAAAATACCATGTTCTATACCACAAATACATAAATATTTGTCAAGTAAAAATAATTTTAAATTTAATAAATATAAATATTTTATCTTCCATTAGAAAAAAAGATAGGACTATGTGTAGCATATAAGTAACTGACTCATTCTAAAGGCAATTCCAAAAGAGAAGTTCCAAAAATTAAATTATCAAAGCCAACTCCATATTATCCCCTATAATCTCATAGTGTTTTCTACATGACAGCCACAATAAAGCTGTATTAAATAAAGAAAAAGAAAAAACAAAGAAGTGAAAAAAATAATAAACAAATTACAAAATCTACTCAGAATAAAAACTGTCCTAGCAAGGAACCAAATTTGAAGAATTTTCTAGATCTATAGCACTTAGGACTTAGGAGACAGTTTGAAAAAAAAAGTACATAGTATGATATTTCTGGTGGAAAGGCTATGTTCTAAGACTCCTATGTGCCATACATGGAGATGGTAAGAGGAACCACCCTGGCTATGGTAAAATGAGCCTTATTCTTCATTCCCTATTGTGGCACGGAGGAAAAGCTTCTCTTCTCTAACATTCAGCAGAAGGGAACCCACCAGTTTTTGGATCCTGTATGAATCTTCAATAATAAACAGAATGAAAAAAAACTTCATCAGTAAAACATATCACTTTATTCAATAACCATTATGGACAACTTCCCTCAGTAGTTATTTTGAATGACAAAATAGTATTCTGTATATTTTTTTAAAAAAGAGTAGGTCTCATAATTTTATGGTCTCATCTCTTCTATGCATTTATTTATAAGGTGTTTCTCAGTTCCTTTTTGATGGAAAATATAATTGAAAATATTTCATAATTATTCACAAGCCAGGAACTATTAGCCAATTTTCATATCACACAGAAACACACAGTATAAAATGTAACCTCTGCTTATCTGGATATAAAAAACAGCTTTTAGACAAGACATAACACTAATTACCCAAAATGCGGGTACTTTTAAACAAATACTAAGAGAAAATTTGACATTTTATAAATTTTCTAAATTTTTCTGAAATTTTGCTCGTCTAATTTTCCCACATATGAGCCTTTGAAAACATTAATAATGAGAATGCCAAATGAATTTTAAATGCTTTTGCTAGGCAATTGTACTATATATTGCTAATATTACATATTAAAAGATTAATCATGTCTTAGCATTCAACAGCTTTATGAACTTTTAATTGATTCACTCAACTAACATTGAGTACCAACCATATTTGCCAAGTATTTGAAGTGCTATGAATTTAACAGTGAACAAGAGAGTCAAGAACACACACCACCATGGAACTTACACTGTAATGGGTGGAAACCATCAATAAACAAATATAAAAGAAGGCATCAAATCATAAGTGTTTTGAGGAAAATAAGATAAGATGACAGTGATGGTGACAGCCAGCTCTTCTGAGATGACATTTAAGATAAGACCTGAATTATAAGAAGAGATAAACACTAAAGATCTAAAGGGTAAAGTTTCCAGATAGAATAGCCCCAAGTTTAAGGGCCCTACCGTGTTAATGGAATTGGTGTATCTGAAAAAAGGGAAGAAAATAAATGTACTCTGAACATGGGTAAGCATGGCAGAGATGAGGTAAGTAGAGGTCATACTAGGTTTAACCTCAAGGCTAAAAAAATAGTTTGAGTTATGATCTAAGCACATGGCTTTTTGTTTTGTTTTATATTTAATTACAGAAAGTATAAACACATGAAAGAAAAAAAAAGCAAAAGAATAAACAGCACATGAACCCCCATGTACTATTTACCACTTCGTTTCACCAATTATCAATTCATGGCCAGTCTTGTTTAATCTATGCCCTTACTGCTTATTCATTCCACCGTCACCCTTGAGATATTATTTCATCTACATGTACTTCAGCAATGTAAATCTAAAATATAAGGACTCTTCCTGTGAAGAGAAAATCCTCTTTACATTATCAACTTAAAAACCACAATCTTTTAAATCTATAGATTATCTTTCCTTTAACTTTTTCTTACAATTTATTTGTTGAAAAACTGGGTTGTTTTTCCTATAGGATTTATCATACTCTAGACTTACTTAATGCATTCTCATAGTTTCACTTAACATGTTTCTCTGTTTGATGTATTTCCTACAAATCAGTAGTTAGATCTGGAGATTTAATCAGATCAGGTCTGAATTTTTGGCATGACTACTCCATAATTTATGCTATTTAGATTATTTTATCTCTGTGTGTGATATTACAAGTCAGTGATAATTGCTGTCTAGATTTTATATTTCATTAAGGGTTAAAAAATGATGATACAATAATTCTATTACTCATTCTTGTCAGTTCGAATACTTCTATTGTGAAAAATTTCTCTCACCAACTATATAGGTAAGAGGAGAGGGGTCATCAAGATAGTAGACTAGGCATGCCCAACACTCATCTTCTTTACAGAGGAGAGAGAGTACAACATGATGTTTTAATGTATGCAGAAATTGTGGAATGGCTATATCAAGCAAATTAATATATCTACTACCTCTCATACTTACCATTTTTTGTGGTGAGAACATTTAAAATCTACTCTCTTAGCATTTTTCAAGTACATATGGTCTCTGACTTACGATTTAACTTATGATTTTTCAGCTTTACCATGGTGTGAAGGCAAAAACAAATAAATGACTGTACTTCAAGTAGAGGGTCTAAAGAAGAACACTGAAATTCAGCAGGGAAGTGACAAAAAAACCTGTGAAACACAGAAACTCAGGATGGCAGCATCACAGTTGTCATAGGCCCTGAGCCCAGGATAGGAAGCTGCTTTGAGTCCACACAGCTGCACTGCTCCAGATAAAAAATTCACACTGGCAACCCCCACTCCCCACGACCAAAGGTGTACTAGCACAGCACCATTTTGAGAACAGTGCCACTTCTAGACTTCATCCTGACCTGGGACCAAGAGCCCTGCATTCCCACATCCATGGGGCTCCACTGTCATTTCACCATGCCCACACACTTGCAGTGCTATGACTTCAGCTAGACCCATGGGACAGCCATGATCCTGGAACCAGGTACCACACTGTGTACTATACCCCAAGTAGTCTAGCACAGAAAGCAGTCCAGGGAAGCCAGCACACATGCCTCCCAGGGTGTGAGGAATGGTGGTCCAGCACCCACTGCCACCAGCAACCCCACTGTTTTGATCAACAGGGACACCACAGGCTGCATACACCTTCCAGATCTGGGGCCTGGCCTACCGGCTACCACTGGCAACCATGTCCCTGTGACCAGTGGAACCACTGGATACTGCATGTACCTACTCAGGGCCTGAGAACCAGCCCACTCAACTAGCTTCACAGTGAGAAAAGCCACACCACTCCTTCCATAAACCACGAGGCCACTGAGCCACTTGCAGACATCACTGACTCTGTGATATGGGTTGGTTCTGTGTTACTACCCAAATCTCATCTCAACATGTAATCCCCACCTAGTGGGAGATGATTGGACCATGGGGGCAGTTCTCCCATGCTGTTCTTGTGATAGTGAGTTCTCACAAGATCTGATGGCTTAAAAGTAGCATTTCCCCCTTCGCTCTCTCTGTCTCCTGCCACCATACAAAGAAAGTCCTTGCTTCCCCTTCTGCAATGATTATAAGTTTCCTGAGGCCTCCCCAGCCATGTGGAACTGTGAATTCATTAAACCTTTCTTCTTCTTTAATTACCCAGTCTTAGGTAGTTCTTTATAGCAGTATGAAAATGGACTAACACAGGAAACTGTTACCAGGATACTGGGATATTGCTGTAAAGATAATCTGACAATATGGAAGCAATTTTGGAACTTGGTAACAGCCGGAGGTTGAAACAGTTTGGAGGGCACAGAAGAAGATAAGAAGATGTGAAAAAGTTGGAATGTCCTAGAGACTTGTTGAATGGTTTTGACCAAAATGCTGATAGTAATATGGACAATGAAGTCTAGACTAATATGGTCTTAGAAGGAGATGAGAAACTTCTTGAGAACTGGAGTAAAGGTTACTCTTGGTATGCTTTAGCAAAGAGACTGGTGGGATTTTGCCTCTGCCCGACAGATCTGTGGAACTCTAAACTTGAGAGAGATGACTTAGGATATCTGGCAGAAATTTCTAAGCAGCAAAGCATTCAAGATGTAACCTGGCCTTTTCTGAAAATATACAGTCATATATATTTACAAGGAGATGATATGAAATTGGAACTTATGTTTAACAGAGAAGCAGAGAATAAGAGTTTAGAAAACTTGCAGCCTGATAATGAGATTAGATAAGAAAAACACATTTTCTGGGGAGAAATTCAAGCTGGCTGCAGAAATTTGGGTAAGTAACAAGGAGCCAAATGTTGATTATCAAGACAATGGGGAGAATGTCTCCAGGGCATTTCAGAGACCTTCATGGCAGCCCCTCCTATCATAGGCCAGAGGCCTAGGAGGGAAAAATGGTTTTGCTGGCTGGGCCCAGAGCCCTGCTTCTCTATGTAGCCTTGGTATCATGATGCCCTGTGTCCCAGCTGCTCCAGGCTCCAGCCATGGCTAAAAGAGGCCAAGGTACAATTCAGGCCATTATTTCAAAGAATGCAACCCTCAAGCCTTAGTAGGTTCCATGTTGTGTTGGGCCTGTATGTGCACAGAAGGTAAAAGTTGAGCTTTGGAAACCTCCTCCTAAAAATTTCAGATGATGTACAGAAGTCTGCTGCCAGGGTAGAGCCCTCATGGAAAACCTCTACTAGGGCAATGCAGAGGGAAAATATGGGGTTAAAACCCCCACACAGAGTCCCCACTGGGGCACTGCCTGGTGGAGCTGGGAGAAGAGGACCACTCCTCTCCAGACCCCAGCATGGTAGATCCACCAACAGTTTGCACTGTGCACTTGGAAAAGCCATAGGCATTTAACGCCCACCTTTGAAAGCAGCCACAGAGGCTGTATCCTGCAAAGTCACAGAGGCAGAGCTGCCCAAGGCCTCGGAAGCCCACCTGTTGCATCAGCATGCCCTAAATGTGAGACATGGAGTCAAAGGAGATTATTTTGGAGCTTTAAGATGTAATGGGTGCCCTGCCAGGTTTCAGATTTGCATGAGGCCTGTGGCCCCTTTGTTTTGGTCAATTTCTCCCATTCTGAACAGGAACATTTACTTAATGCCTATGCCCCCGTTGTATCTTGTAAGTAACTTAACTTGTTTTTTTAGTTTATAAGCTCATAGGTGGAAAGGACTTGCCTTATCTCAGATGAGACTTTGGAATTGGACTTTTGAGTTAATGCTGGAATGAGTTAAAACCCTGAGGGACTGTTGGGAGGGCATGATTGCATTTTGAAATATGAAAGGACATGAGATTTGGGAGAGGCCAGGGACCAAATCATATGATTTGACTCTGTGTCTCCATCCAAATATCATTTTGAATTGTAATCCCCACCTCTTGAGGGAGGGACCTGGTAGGAGGTGATTGGATCATGCGGGTGGTTTCTCCCATGCCGTTCTCATGATGATGAGTGAGTTCTCATGAAATCTGATGGTTCAAAAGTGGCACTTCCCCTTCATTCTCTCTCTCTCTCTCTCCTGCCACCATGTGAAGAAAGTCTACGCTTCCCCTTTGCCTTCCACCATAATTATAAGTTTCCTGAGGCCTCCTAGGCAATGTAGAACTGTAAATCAATTAAAATTTTTTTATTCATAAATTTCTCAGTCTTGCATAGTTCTTTATAGCAGTATGAGAATCGACTAATATACGCTGATTACAGCCAAAAACATTACACACCATGTACGCTACAGCACACAACCAGAACTAAAGCCAAATTACCCTACACACCCAACATGATAGGAAACAGCTACAAGAAAAAGTCTTCCCTACAAAGCTACTATATAAAATTGGTAGAGGTGAATGTTCCACTAGATGTGCAGATATCAATGTGGGGACAAAAGAAGAATGATAAAGCAAAGAAAAAAAAGATACCTCCAAAGAAACATGATAATTATCCAGTCAGAGACTTCAAAGAAAAGGAAATCTACAACATACCTGAAAAGGAATTAAAAATAATGGTTGTAAGAAAACTTACTCAAATACAAAAGAATAAAGACATAATGAAAGGAAATCAAGAAAAAATTATTATCTGAGTGAAAAACCAACAGAGAGATAGATATCATAGAAAAGGTCCAAACGGGAACCTTGGAGCTGAAGAATTCAATAAATAAAATCAATAGCTTCAACAATAGATCAGCAGAAGAAAGAATTTCTGAAGTTGATGGCAGCTCTTTTGAAATAACTCAGTAGAAGGAACAAAAAAGAAGAATAAAAAAGAATGAAAAACACCTACAGGACAAATTTTTGCATTATGGAAATACTGGAGGGAGAAAGGGATAAAGAAAGGTACCGAGAGGGATCCAAGATGGCCAATTAGGAGCAGCTCAGGATTGCAGCTCCCAGCGAGAGCGCGGAGGGTGAGTGGACGCCGCATTTCCAGATGTATCTTTATTGCCCACAGACTAGAAGATTCCCAGGCAGAGGAGCCCCACGGGTCGCCAGCGCAGCTGTTTTGGCCAGCATGGCAGGTCTCCGCACAAAATACATGGGTCCAGGCACCATTATAGCTGGCAATTGGAGCGCCTGGGAGACAGAGTCACCCATTCAACTGATAAAAAGGGGACTGAAACAGGGAGCCAGGCCAGGAGATTCCCAGGCAAAAAA
Organism: Cacajao melanocephalus; assembly: GCA_963573385.1. Taxonomy (NCBI): domain Eukaryota; kingdom Metazoa; phylum Chordata; class Mammalia; order Primates; family Pitheciidae; genus Cacajao; species Cacajao melanocephalus. The sequence goes on from CAUYLG010017038.1 coordinate 44,747, forward strand.
GCTCCACAAATCTCCAGCGCAGCTCTTTCAGCCAATGCAGAGGGTCACCACTCGGGAAATCACACAGATCCGGGCTCCTTTTCAACAAGTCACTGGACCACCTGGGAGATAGAATCTCCCATTCAACTGAAAAAAAAGAGGGGACTGAAACAGGGAGACAGGCCAGGAGATCTCCGGGCAAAAAAGTGCCACGAGTCCCCAGTGCAGCTGTTTCAGCTGGCTCAGCGGGTCTCTGCACAAAATTTCACACAAATCCGGTACCTTTTCAACGGGCGACTGGAATGCCTGGGAGACAGAGTCGCACGTTCAACTGGAGAAAAGGGGACTGAAACAGGGAGCTAGGCCAGGAGATTCCCCAGCAAAAAAGCGCCACGAGTCTTCAGCGGCTGTTTCAGCTGACGCAGTGGGTCTATGCACAAGATATAACACAGACCCAGGTGCCATTTCAACTGGTGACTGGGTTGCCTGGGAGACAGTTACCTGTTCAACTGAAAAAAAAAGGGGTCTGAGGCAGGGAGCCAGGTGATCAGGCTCGGCCAGTCCCACCCCTACAAAAACCAGCAATCTGAAACGCTCTGGATTGAGAGTTTCATAGCAAGCACAGCTGAACCTGAGATGGTCCAGCTCTGTGGGTGAGGGGCGTCCGCCATTACTGAGGCAGTCCACCACTACCGAGGTAGACTGCCATTGCTGAAGCAGCCCACCATTGCCAAGGCAGTTCTAACTATACCCCTATACACAGGACTGCAGGGAAGTTTAGATGGCATCTGGGTGGAGCCCACAGCAGCTCAGCAAAGCCTCTGCAAGCAGACTGTGACTAGGCTGCCTCCTCACTGGGCAGGGCAGCCCTGAAAAAAGGCAGTAACATGACAGAAACTTATGAAGAAAGCCCTAACTCCCCAGGACAGAGTTCCTGGAGGAAAAAAAAGGCATTTATAAGTTCTGCTGCAGCAGACTTAAACGTACCTGCCCAGGAACTCTGAAAGGAACAACAGAGCTCACAGCTCAGCATTTGAGCTCCTATAAAGGACAGACTGTCTCCTCAAGCAGCTCCCTGACCCCTGTATATCCAAAAAGTCACCTCATAAAGGAGAGCTCAGACTGACATCTGGTGGGTATATTTCTGGGACAAAGATAGCAGAAGAAGAAACTGGCAGCAATCCTTACTGTTCTGCAGCCACTGCAGGTGATCCCCAGGCAAGCAGGGCCTGGAATGGACCTCGGCATTCCTACAGCAGAGGGGCCTGTTAGAAGGAAAACTAAGAAACAGAAAGAAATAACTTAATCATCAACAAACTGGACGTCCACTAAGAGACCCGATCTGAAAGTCAACAACTACAAAAACGACAGGTAGATAAATCCACAAAGATGGGAAGAAACCAGCGCAAAAAAGGATGAAAACACCCAAAACCAGAACACCTCTCCTCCTACAAGGGAGCACAACTCCTCACCAACAAGGGAACAAGGCTGGATGGAGAATGAGTCTGATGAATTAACAGAAACAGGCTTCAGAAGGTGAGTAATAAGAAACTTCTCCGAGCCAAAAGAACATGTTCTAACCCAATGCAAAGAAACTAAGAACCTTGAAAAAAGATTTGACAAAATGCTAACAAGAATAAACAACTTAGGAATACAAGTGAATTGATGGAGCTGAAAAACACAACACAGAAACTTCACAAAGCATACACAAGTTTCAACAGCCAAACTGACCAAGCAGAAGAAAGGATATCAGAGGTTGAAGATCAACTCAATGAAATAAAATGAGAAGGCAAGATTAGAGAAAAAAGGGTAAAAAGGAATGAACAAAGACTCCAAGAAATATGGGACTATGAGAAAAGACCTAATCTACATTTGATCGGTGTACCCGAATGTGACAGAGAGAATGAATCCAAGCTGGAAAATACTCTTCAGGATATTACCCTGGAAAACGTCCCCAACCTAGCAAGGCAGGCCAACATTCAAGTTCAGAAAATACAGAGAACACCAAAATGATATTCCTCAAGAAGAGCAACCCCAAAGCACATAATCATCAGATTCACCAGCATTGAAATGAAGGAGAAAATGCTAAGGGAAGCCAGAGAGAAAGGTCAGGTTACCCACAAAGGGAAGCCCATCAGACTCACAGCAGATCCCTCAGCAGAAATCCCACAAGCCAGAGGAGAGTGGGGGCCAATATTCAATATCCTTAAAGAAAAGAACTTTCAACCTAGAATTTAATATCCAGCCAAACTAAGCTTCATAAGCGAATGAGAAATAAAATCCTTTATGAACAAGCAATTACTCAGATTTCATGACCACCAGGCATGCTTTACAAGAGCTCCTAAAAGAAGCACTAAACATAGAAAGGAACAACCAGTGCCAGCCACTCCAAAAACTAATAACTGGTAAAGAGCATCAACACAATGAAGAAACTGCATCAACTAATAAGCAAAACAGCCAGCTAGCATCAAAATGGCAGGATCCAATTCACATAACAGTATTAATGCTAAATGTAAATGGGCTAAATGCCCCAATCAAAAGACACAGACTGGCAAATTGTATAAAAAGTCAAAACCCATCGGTGTGCTATATCCAGGAAACCCATCTCACATGCAAGGATACACAAAGGCTCAAAATAAAGGGATGGAGGAACATTTACCAAGCAAATGGAGAGCAAATAAAAGCAGGAGTTGCAATTCTAATCTCTGATAAAATAGACTTTAAACCAAAAAAGATCAAAGAGACAAAGAAGGACATTACATAATGGTAAAAGAATCAATGCAACAAGAAGAGCTAACGATCCGAAATATATACACACCCAATACAGGAGCACCCAGATACATAAAGCAAGTTCTTAATGACCTACAAAGAGACTTAGACTCCCACACAATAATAGTGGGAGACTTTAGCACTCCATTGTCAATATTAGACAGATCAATAAGACAGAAAAATAACAAGAAGATCCAGGACTTGAACTCAGACCTGGACCAAGCAAACCTAAGAGACATTTACAGAACTCTCCACCCCAAATCCACAGAATATACATTCTTCTCAGCACCACATCACACTTACTCTAAAATTGATCACATAATTCGAAGTACATCACTCCTCAGCAAATGCAAAAGAACGGAAATAATAACAAACAGTCTCTCAAACCACAGGGCAAACAAGTTAGAACTCAGAATTCAGAAACTAACTTAGAACCACACAACTTCATGGAAACTGAACAACTGGCTCTTGTATGTTGACTGGATAAACAATGAAATGAAGGCAGAAATAAAGATGTTCTTCGAAACCAACACGAGAATGAAGACACAACATACCAGAATCTCTGGGACACATTTAATGTAGTGTCTAGAGGAAAATATATAGCAATAAATGCCCATATGAGGAGAAAGGAAAGATCTAAAATCGACACCCTAAAGTCAAAATTGAAAGAGCTAGAGGAGCAAGATTAAAAAAAACTCAAAAGCTAGCAGAAGACAAGAAATAACTAAGATCAGAGCAGAACTGAAGGAGATAGAGACACAAAAAACCCTTCAAAAAAATCAATAAATCTAGGAGCTGCTTTTTCGAAAAGATCAACAAAATAGACCACTAGCCAGATTAATAAAAAAGAAAAGAGAGAAGAATCAAATAGATGCAATAAAAAACAATAAAGGGGATATCACCACCAATTCCACAGAAATACAAACCATCATCAGAGATTATAACAAACAACTCTATGCACGTAAACTAGTTAACCTGGAAGAAATGGATAAATTCCTGGACACTTTCATCCTCCCAAGCCTAAACCAGGAAGAAGTCGAAATCCTGAATAGACCAATAACAACGGCTCCAGTTGAGGCAGCAGTTAATAGCCTATCACCCAAAAAAAGCCCAGGTCCAGATGGGTTCACAGCTGAATTCTACCAGACATACAAAGAGGAGCTGGTACCATTCCTTCTGAAACTATTCCAAACAATACAAAAAGAGGGAATCCTTCCCAAATCATTTTATGAGACCAACA
>CAUYLG010017039.1:0-16131 GCA_963573385.1 Cacajao melanocephalus
TGGGCAAAATAGCCAGCTACTATTAAATCACAATACTGAACTCACAAATATTAATATTAATCCTAAATTTAAATGGATTAAATGCCCTAATTAAAGACACAGACAGGCAAATTGAACAAAAAGTCAAAACCCATCGGTACGCTGTATCCAGATTTATCTCATAAGCATTGACACACAAAGATTCAAAACAAAGGGATGGAGGAAGATTCACCAATCAAATGGAGAGTAAAAAACAACAACAACAAAAAAGGAGTTGTAATTTTTGTCTCCAACAAAATAGACTTTAACAGTAACGAAGACTAAAAGAAACAAAGAAGGACATTACATAATGGTAAAAGAATCACTGCAACAACAGGAGTTAATGATCATAAATATATATGCACCCAATATAGGAGCACCCAGATACATAAGACAAGTTCTAAATGAATTATAGAGACTTGGACTCCCGCACAATAATGGCGGGAGATCTTGACACCACATTGTTAATATTCGACAGATCAATGAGATAGAAAATTAATAGGAATATTTATGATTTGAATTTAGACCTGGAATAAGTAAACTTAGTGAATATCTATAGAATTCTTCATCCCAGGTCTCCAGAACATACATTTTTCTCAGTATCATATTATACCTATTCTGAAAGTGACTGTATAATTGGAAGTAAATCACTCTTTAGCATTTGCATATCATTTCACAGACTTAAATGAAGTATTGGTTGGCTGTTTGTTTGTTATTTTCTTCCCTTATTCCTTCTTGTCTCTGTTGTTATGTACAATTATTGGTATAAAAGAGATCTTTAATACCTATTCCTAGATTGTATTCCAGCCTGGGCAATAGAGCAAGAATCCTGTTCTCTCTCCCCCTTTTTCTTTCTTCTTCTTTCTTTCTCTTAAAAAAAAAATCATTTGCAATGTGTACACTCATATTTTTTGGAATGACCATTTGGCAGTGACAATCAAAAATAAAACATAAAAATAGACTTGAATTAGTTAATATTTGACATATTTCTGGGTATGTCATGATATTGAAAATAGGGAATGAAAGTCTGTCTGCGACAGCCAACACGTATTTGGTGCTTTTCAACATCTTATATATATGAACTGATTTAATCCACGTAATAGCTTAAAAAAAGTTTTTTTGCATTTTGTAGGTGAGGGAAGTAAAATACAGTTAGCCCTCCATATCTGTGGGTTCCACTTCCATAAGTTTAACCAACCCCAGATCAAAAATATTTGGAAAAAAAAAACAGATGGTTGCATTTGTAATGAACATGTACAGACATATTTCTTGTCATTATTCCCTAAACAATACAATATAATAACTATTTATATATTTACATTGTATTACATATTATAAGTAATTTAGAGATTATTTAAAGTATCTGGGAGGATGTGCACAGGTTATATGCAAATATATTATTTTATATAAGAGATTTGAGCATTCATGGATTTTGGTATCTAAGGGGTTTCCTGGAATCAATGCCCAACAGATACTGAGGGAACAACTGCATACAGAGGTTAAAAAGTTTGCCTAAACTCACGGAGTGGGTGGCTTCAGAGTGCTTCCTCTTAACCACTGTATCTTACTGCCCTGAATGCTAAATGTTCGGCTTTCTCCCACCACTCTAGAATGCTGCAGTCAAGGTTATACCTTCCAGAGAGGAGATGGGAGTGTTCTCTAGAGAATCTGACTAACCCCAGAGAAGAAAACCCAAAAGAACTCTCAGCAGCATTTCTCCAAAGAAAATACTGAGCCAGATCACCTTACAGTGAAGTCCAACCAACAAACTCAAGCTCTTGCAGAGAGATTATAATCAGTTTTTTGTTGCTTCATCCTATGTATGAGCTCCCAGTTGAGGATTATAAGACATCATCTTCTGAGAAATGAAACATTGGCTACAATAAATAAATGAATAATACCAGTGAAAAAGTGCTATTGAGGCTGGGTGCGGTGGCTCAGACCTCTAATCCCAGCACTTTGGTTGGGAGGCTGATGTGGAGTTCAAGACCAGCCTTGAAAAAACAGCAAAATCCCATCTTTACAAGAAAGAAAAAAATTAACCTGGCATGGTGGTAAGCACCTATAGTCCCAGCTACTCTGGAGGTTGAACCTGGGCAACGGAGTGAAATCCTGTTTCAAGAAAAAAAAAAAAGAGCGATTAGAAATAAAAGCATGATAGTTGAAGAAATAATAATAGTAACACCTCAAAAAAAGTGGTAAGATAAAGTAGAAATGGAACAAAAATGATGAAGGATAAAAAATAAAGTGAAAAGGATATAAAAATTAGAGAACCAGTATGGAAAATCCAAAACCCAAAAACTGGTAGATCTTGATAGAACAGAGAGGAGATGAAATTATCAAAGAAATAAAAAAATTCTTGGAGATGAAAGATTGAAATGATCCATCATGTGACCAGCATAGTGGACAAAAATACATTTACCCTCAACACTTGAAATATTTTAACTCACTCACTTCTCAGTTGTATGGTCTCTAAAAAGAAGTCTATTGTAATTCTGATATTGGAAAATCAATAAAGTTTTATTCCTCCCTGTGGCTTATTTCAAGATTTTTTCTTGTTTTGATTTTCTGTAGTTTGAATATACTATGCCAAGCTGTAGATTTTTGGGGGCTATTTATGCCATTTAGTGTTCTCTGAACTTCTTGGATCTATGGTTTGGTATCTGTTACTAATTTTTGAAATTCTCAGACATTATTATTTAAAATATTTCTTCTACTCCATTCTCTTGTCTCCTTCTGGAATTCCAATTATGTATACTTCACACTTTTAAAAATCATTCCATAGTTTTGGATATTCTGCCCTGTCCTTATTATTCTTTTCGCTTTTTGAATTTCACCTTGGGAAAATTTTATTGACATATCTCCAAGTTTACTCACTTTTTTCCTTAGCCATGTCTGGTCTACTGATGAGCTCATTCAAGAATATTCTTCATTATGTTAGTGTTTTTAATATCTAGCATGTCATGTTGGTCTTACTAGTTTTCATGTCTCTGCTGAAATTACCCATCTGTTTGTGCATATTGTCTGCCTTTTCCATTAGCACCTTAAATATATTAATCATTGTTGTTTCAAATGTTCTGACTAGTCAATTCCAAAATGTATGTCAAATCTGATGCTTGCTTCACCGCTTCAGGCTCTGTTTTTTTTGTCTGTCAGTGGGTCTCGTAATTTTTGTTGAAAGCTAGATATGATATTCCAGATATTAGAAACTGAGGTAAAAGGGCCTTTAATGTGCAGTATTACATTACTTGGCTAGGAGTTGGCTGAGTTTATGTTGCTGTAGCTATAGGTAGCAGAGGCTTCAAATTCCTCTTGTGTCCTTGTTTTTGACTCCATTATCTTTGGGTTTTCCTAATGACACTAAAAAAAAAATAGCATCTGTACCTTGCAGCTCTTTCAGCTTTAATTCACTCTTACTATGCGGGGATAGACGTGGTGGTCATATGTGGGGAAAAGCAGCATTCTATAATTTTCTGATTACATTTCGGTCTCTTCTTGGAGCTGTGTCCCTGGACTGTGATCGTTCTAAGTATTTCTTAGCATTTCCTCCACGCTTCTTGTGAGACAGGAAGGATAGAGAGGGTTAAAGTTAGGTAATCGCCCTTCCCCCAAAGTGAGACTGGGCACATTTCAAGAGTACACCTTTCCTTTTTTCCTGCCAGAGACTTGAGAGTTTTTTGTTTTGTGTCTTCCATGATAATGTTGTGATATTCCTCAACATACAACCCACAAAAGAGTAAAGACCCTCACCTGACTGCATCCCCTAACGAGTTCCTCATTCATACTAGTCCACACTCAGCCTCAAGCAACTTGTCAAAATGACCATTTAAGTGTTCCTACCAGTTTATGGATGGTAAGTAAGCTGATCTCAGCTGTCATTTTTTTGTTATTTTCCTGTCTCTTCAGATTTCAGGGTGGTAGAAATTGCCCACAATTTTCTGATGGGCCAAAGAGAAGTTACTGATTTTCAGTTTGTTCTGCCTTTTCCTTGTTGTAGGAATGTAAGTGATGAATTCCCAGCTCTTTCCATGCTGGAATTGAGAACAGAAGTTGAAAAGTTTCTAAAAGTTTCCAGAAAAGAGAGGGAAAAAATAGTCACATAACAAGATCAGGAACAAGAATGGCATCAGGCCTGCTTACAGCAACACTGGAAGTCAAATATGGCAACTACAATTGCCAAAATGATAGAGTCATGCCTTCATAATTCTGAAGAAAAATGGTATTTAACATAAAATTTTGTAGTCTGCCAAACTATCAACTAGGCATGAGAATAAAAATATCTTTAGAAATTTTTAGATATGCAAATACACAAAAATTTTGATCTCCATCACCTTACCTTTGGGAAACATTATGTTCAAAATGATCAAATAAGAAAAAAGAAAACTTGGGTGCTGCTGTCTTTCATAGTCTTGTGCAAGTATTTGAGTTTCAAAACAATATGCATGTAAAAATTTTTTTTTTTTGAGACAAAGTTTCACTCTTGTTGCCCAGGCTGGAGTGCAGCGGTGCCTCTTGAGTTCAAGTGATTCTCCTGCCTCAGTCTCCTGAGTAGCTGGGATTATAGGCATCCATCACCAGGCCTGGGGTAATTTTGTATTTTTAGTAGAGATGGGGTTTCTCCATGTTGGTCAGGCTGGCCTCTTAACTCCCGACAGGTGATCCGCCTGCCTTGGCCTCCCAAAGTGCTGGGATTACAGGTGTGAGCCACCATGCCTGGCCTCTAAAATGTTGAATTAAAAAAAAAATACTTAAAAAGAAGATGAACTTTTCTTATGGACTGGTTGAAAACTGTTTAGTGAAAACATTAACTGAAATCATCTCAATTAATTCTAGCTTGGAATGTTTATTTACTTGATAGTAAAAAAAGAGGCAAAGACTTTTAATATAAATTTTCTTTTTATTTTTGTATTGCAAGTGACGAATACTTGTAAACTAGTCTTTTGACGTTGACTTTCAAAGGCTCTACATAAATGATTACACTGAAGAGATACCTTTTGGAATGTGAATAATTGAGCTCATCATGGGAATAGGTGTTTGTGGCTGGGCTTTTAAAAATCCCAGAGGTCAACACATCACAGACAGATTAAAAAAGTATTAAATTTCAAACTTGTGCTGTGGAAACTATTAAATGACTCTGGTCATGACAGAATTATTAACAATAAAGATTCAAGTAAACAGTTCAAATAATATTGTTTCATTCAATGAGCAAGGAAAAATGGTGCATTACTAAATCAATATATTATTTTTTATAACTTTTATACATATTACCTAAATTAAATATTCCAAGAAAAAGAAAATTAGCTATCAAAATGTTTCCCAAAAACATCTTTCATTTTCATTGAGGAGATGGCAAGAATGAAAGCAAGGTGAACTCATCATTCCTTAAAAGCTGAGGCTATGACTTAATCATACTTGCATTCCACGACCATCTGACTGAGGAAGTCTCTCTCCTCCCTCTCTATCCTATCAGCCTGTTTCTTTCCTTCATAGCACTTATCGGTCCCTGATATTTTCTTGTTTATTTATTGGTTTATATGCTTCAAGTTTATCTGCATCAACCAAATGTAAGCCTAATGTAAGCAGAGCTCCTGCAGTCTTGTTCACATTGGAATACACCCTCAGTGCTACCCAATGCCTCTCAGATTATTGATATTTAGTAAAAATTAATCAGCTGAGCAAAAGAATGAGCAGCTGGTAGACCTAATAAACAATGTGCACTAATTAAGTATTTTTTTTTACAAACGTGGGGGTCATCTTCTGATCACTGGGAGGAAAACTGCTTTCTAACAATTTTTATGAGTGATAATTTATGATGCTCCTGGTATTGAAACCTGAATAGACTCATAGTGGAGTTGCAGCTATTAGTAGCCTGTGTCTTCTGAGAAAGTTCTCAAGAATTTTTATAACCATCCTAGTTACAGTGAAAGCATGGTTCACTCTGCAGCTACTGCATGAGATCTGGCACAATAGGAAATACATGGAATGTTAGATATTCAAAAGCACATAACTTATCTCACTTACTTCAACAGGGCATTTTGCTTTACCACTTCGAAGCCAGGTTATTTCTTGTTTCACTTTCCTTGAAACTCTTTGATGGCTCTATAGCGACTACGGAAGTCTACAATGTTAGCATGGAAGACAAGTCCTTCTACAGTTGGCTGGCTTCTTCTTTCTCACTCCCTGGTTTCTCTCTCATGAACCAGGCTCCAGCTGTAGCAAAGAGCTTCCAGTCCCTAAATAAGCCAGGTGGTTTCTTCCCTCAGCGCTTCTGCTCACCCAACTCCCTCTGCTTGGAAAGCCCACCCTCCTCTCCACTTAGTGGTTAAGACTCCACAAAACCTTCTCTAGCACCTTCTGGGGACAAATGACCAACCTCTCTTCTGGGTAAAGCCCACTACCCTCGGTTACAGACTTCCTATAGGATCTGGCTGAAGGTTACTCCGAACACTGCATCTCCCACCACTCTTTCTATTTTTTACTCCAGACACTGGCCTCTTTGCAGTTCCTCAAATCCCCATTTTCATTTGACAGGAGAAAAAAAATATTCCCTCAGACATTTACACAATGTGTTCTCTCCTGCATTCAGCTCTCTGCTCAAAGGTCACTTCCTAGGATAGACTGTCTTTGACCACCCCAAGAAATGCCTCCCTTCCTCATTTTTTTCTAAATAGAACTACCCCATCTCTAGCCTTTACCCTAACTTACTTTTTCTTTGTAGTACTGATCTAACATTATATATTTAGTATCTGACTTCCCTTCTAGAATATAAGCTCTGTAATGGTGGATCTTTGTTTTGTTTATTGCTGTGAATGTGAATGAATGAATGACTGAGTGGCACTTGTGGCACTTGATGACATATGTTGGCTTGAGATTTTGCTGTCTTCCTCTGCAGGGGTTGTATCCTATGCCTCCTAGTCTCCAGTTCCTTCTTGGCACAGAGTAACTTCTTAATATTCCTTCTATGACCAAACAACACCAAGTATAAATTACCTCTAACAATTGTTCCCAACAAAGAGACTCTGAATCCATGTATACTGCATAAGGTGAAGAACACAACTATATTTCCACAATCCCTTTATATAAAACTCAGGACCAGATGTGTTTCAAAATTCAGAATCATGTATTACTTAACACCCCTGTCAGAGTCAGTATCTTGTTTTCAAATACATGAAGAGCTCTGCAACAAAACATGTGAAGAGCCCTACTACATGTGATAAATAATGCTCAAGTCAGCTTTTGCTGCCAAGTGAGTTGTCAAGATAGATTTCCTACTATGGGATTTTGGAAGTGTGGACAAGGAGCTGGGGATACGTATTAACATGTGGAGATTGCTGAAATATCTCCATACTAACATGGGTTTCCCATAATCCAGAAGGTTAAGAATTACTGATTTAATACATTAGTTTAAAAAATCCATTTTTTTCATTATAGCTAACATTAATGAAGCATTTACTTTGTGTCAACCTTTATGCTGAGCTCTTTAAATACGTATGTAAAACTATTATTTGTCCCATTTTACAAGTTGGGAAACTATGGTTTAGAAAGAGGTTTAGCATCTTTGCACAGGTAACCAAGCTGGACCCAGAGTGAAACTGCCTCACAATAAAAAGCCATGCTCTTACTTCATATTGTACAAGGTAAAAATTCTTTAGTCTTCCCAGTTTCTTTGTGATGCTGAGTCTTAAGAAAAGTCTCTGTAATTCAAGTGAATGTGAAAATCCTCAGGCTACAAGTTCTCTTTTGTAAAAAACGAGCTGGCTGTATGTAGTCAACATTTAACTGATATTTGTATCATGGAATAATATATTTTCTCAGCTATACCAATATTTTAAATGTTTGTAATGAGAGATCAAGTAATTTCAGATCATTTAAAATATACACAGTCACACTAACTTGCCCTGATTTCCTTTGTAGAACCGTGACCTGCAGAACCAAGGTCTGCTGTTCCCTGATAGATGAGAACAGGAATAGTAGAAGAGGCCATCAAAAGGCACTAATTATAAATAATATGTATATTTTTAATTTACCTTTGTCAAGAACACTTTAGCTGCCTGAATTTTTTTAAAGCCAGACAGAAGTTGATAAAATGTATTTATGATGACCAAATTTTGAAACTCCTTTGGAATTACCAAATATAGCAGTGATAGTTGCCATTAAGAAGTCACTTGTATAGAAACAATAAAGCTATATTTAAAAAGTCTTTGCATAGGGCTACAGCTTCACCTGAAGACACAGTGTTTTGGACCATTCCACACTCATGGGAAAGCCTCAGATTTTCAAATGTAGAGTAGCAAAGACACAACACACAGTCATTTCATGGTACAAAGCAGATACTATAAACATGAGAATTAAGAAATGAAAATAACATATACACTAAAAACATCACAACAGAAACAGGCTTTATTTTAACCAGACAAGTGAATTCTTCAACTAGCATCAACTTCTTCAAGACTTGAAGTTATGGAAATTAAAGACAGTGCTCAGAAGGCAGAGAAAGGAAGATTCATCAAGGAGTAATTGTACTGTTTTTCAAAAATCCCTTTCAACAATCAGCTCAATACACAAGATCACTGGATCTCATGCATTCCAATATTTGTACGAGACCTTCATTTGAAAGTTACCCATCAGTCTTAATGCAATCTTTCAAAAAGAAAAAATATATAGATCGGTATAAATTATTTTTAATTTTAGAAACTGAGATTGAAGTACAGTTTTTAGTTTAAAATATTAAAAATGAAAAAAACTTTAACATTATTAAAGATGTCTTGTTACAAAGTTCCTAGGTATATTACATGTACAAAACAAATAGATATTACTACCTGATACCTCAACCCATGACTCACCCTAAATCTCCTGTTATGAACAGTTAATCTACTGGGAGGCTTTCCCCAATAAGTTTCAAACTTCTTGCACAAAGATTTGCTGCCATTCATATTCTGTGCATGGATGAGGACATTTCATCATAGACTATTTCAACTTAATATAACCTAGATAAAAGAAATCCAATGAAACGCTACATTTATAAGGGATAAGACAAACTTGCATATAATTTGCAACTTTTGCCAGACTCATTCAATTCATTAACACATTCGGTCTTCTCTTCACAGGCATTTTCGAGAGCTTTAGATCTTGTGCTTAACTTTGTATTGAGCTGGTCAGCACCTTGATTGATATGAACAATTATGTCTAAGAAAGGTTACAGGTAGGGGGAGGGAGATCATCCAAGGACAGAAACAGAAGGAAGGACTCTTTTTTTTCATAAGACAACTAAAACAGAAAAACCAGACAAAAAAGGGTAAACAAACAAATAACAAAAGTGTTCACAGTAAAACATGCCAGATTTGTAGTTTCATTTGAAACCAACAGCAAATCATGAAACGTCATGAAAAATATGAGTCAAGATAAAATCTCCTAGAGTAATTACTAAATGAAGTTAAAATCATCACACTGATCAGTAAACCCCAGAAGAAAAATGAACAGCGCTTACGTATCAGGTCCTTCTTAAACATCATACAACTTTTCAAAGTTAATGCATACAATTGGTAGGTTTGGCCACGCTGCACCATTTTTTTAAAAAAATACAGTATACAGAAAAAAACCTTTTATATTCCCCCATTTTGAATCATTAGCTCAAAACCTAAGAGTAAAAGATCATCCGGAAGGATTTTAAATTATTTACAAATCCAGCAGGTTCATCTGCCATAATGGCTTGGCTTCCGTCCCAAAGTGACTTTCACCTTCTCCAGCAGCAATTTTTTAGTTTTCTGTCCTCTTGGGAGGCTGTTTCCTCCACTGCTTGTCTCTATTTGTCATCAGTCATTTTGAAGAGTTCCAACAGTGCCCCAACGGCTCCAAAATAACCCTATGAAAACAATAAAAAACAATCATCTCTGAACCTTTGCCACATACCTATTGTTTTTAATAATCCTAGGAATGTCACTAATGTAGATAAAAGAGAAATTTAAAACCTAAATTGTGTGTCATGAAAAATGGCAAAATGATAATAACAACAACTATAATTTATTGGATACCTACTTATATATTAAATAAATTCACATATGTTAGAGCTTAGAACTGTGTCTGGCACATGTGTGCTAAGTGTGTGCTGGGGGTTGTTAGTATTATAACTATTTCATCTTCATCTTTATCATAGTAAAATTCAGATTATTATTTCACATATGAGAAAGTAATAAAGTAAATTACCCATGCAACGTCATAGGACTTACACCAGGGCTCAACACCAAATCTATCTGACTTCAAAGCTGTATTTCATGGGAGAAAACCCTAAGTTTCCCTCAGTAGCTCTTGCAAAGGTACTTAAATTAGCCCAAGCCTCACTTTGCCTATCTGTAAAATAAAAGCCCATATATCTACGACAATGAAAGGAACTAAAAAATATAAATTTTTAGAGAACTATGTCTTAGTTTGTTCAGGCTGCTATATATAACAAAGTACCATAAACTGGATGGCTTATAAACAATAGAAATTTGTTTCTCACAGTTCTAGAGGCTGGGAAGTCTAAGATCAAGTTGTCTGATCAGAGGACCTATTCCTCATAGATGGTTGTCTTCCCATTGCAATCTCACATGGCTGGATTATGTGGTGGAAGGGCAAGGGAGCTCTCTTAGACCTTTTTTATAAGGATGCTAATCCCATTCATGAAGGCTCAGCCCTCTTGATCTAATCACCTCCCAAAGGCCACCTCCCAATACCATCACCTTGTAGATTAGGATTTCAACATACAAATTTGAAGTTGGTTGGGGTATAAATAATCAGTTCACAGCAATCTGTTTCCAAAAGGCAGGAGGCTCCATTCTTCCGGCACTTGCTGGACTCAATAGTTAGGACTGCAGCAGTAGGTGTAAGTATAGGCAGGATGTGGACGGATCTTTGCTGCTGTCAGTTCACGTTTATTGAGGCCCCACTAATGTCAGAAGTTGTTCTAAGCACTTTACATGGATTTACTCATTTACCCTTCACAATAACTCTATGAGACAAATAGGATAATTGCTCCATTTTACAAATGCTAAAACAGAGATGGAGAGATAGAGCCATTGTCTAAGATTTCACAGTCAGAAAAAGGCACTTAACTACCTGGCTAGATGACTTCTCTTAAGAGATGTTCAGTAACATTAGTTGAGTGAATGAGAAATTGACTGAGGGCTCCTAAGGCCAGGGCAGGTGACCAGAAAGCCACCATACCAGTGCTTCTCAAAAGTTCTCTCTCCATAGTATTCTCTAGTAAGGCCTGTGTAAGCCAGAGTGACCTTAAGAATGCAGAGAATTTTCTAAGGAACACATTATGAGGGTTAGAAGAATACTCCGTTTTCACCGGCCATAGAGATTGAGTTATGATACAGGGTAGCAAACCAAAGCCAGAGTCCACAAAGGCTTAGGATATTACAGGGTGATACAGGTGACTACATTTTTACCTATAGAAGTGGGTTTCCCCAAAATGTTGGATTTTATTTCTTATCTTACCACCAACTAACTTCCCATGTGATGTTATAGAAGACTTTCTATCCCTGACAGTTTCCAGGCTTTGTTGCCTGCATTAGGCCAAGAAGATCTGGACTTATGGTTACCAGATAAGACACAGATAAATGCCAGATAAAATAACTGGGCATCCTGTATTTTTTATTCCTAAAAATGGCCACTCAATCTGGACTAGAACAGGAGTTTTCTTTTTCCTTTTTAATTATTATTTTTTTAAGACTGAGATACTTTTTTCTGTTTCAAACAAAACCTTACATGGAAACTCCATAAATAATCAGGTACTCTGGCTGTTGGGGGTGGGGAGTGGAGGTTCTGGAACCTCATTCCCCCTCACTCAATGCTAAAGCCTGCTTTAAAAACAGTAGTTATTCATTACAATTGAAATTGACAATACTAGCTCTCTCAATGTTTTTCTGCTGGAATATACACAAGAGATTAGATACCTTAAGTGATAGCTCATTATAGCACTGCAGCACTGATTTTAAAGGAGGTGACAGAAGAGGTGGAAGAGAGAAGGGCCCCTACTTTTTGGTTTATATTATGGCAGAAACTCCACATAAGGGACTCTGAATTTACTGACACTCTCCATTTCCTTTGTAAACAGGTTCACTAATAGTCAGGTACACTGACCTCTCAAGGCCAATAGGCTATTCTTAGCAGCCCAAGCACTACTGTTCTCACCAGCTGAGCTGCTTACTTGCCAAGAGTCAGATGTGTTTCTTAAATTTGTTTATGACAGGTTGACTGTTAATGTAATAATATAGTTTAATTATACACCACCTAAACCAATAAAAAGAGCACAAATTGATGGTCAGTTCTATGAAAATTCAGTTAAATTCTTGAAAAATATTGAAAAAGGTGGTCAGAAATCATTGCTGTCTATTTAGGTGGATGTCACAACGTAAAAGATAAGAGAAAAAAACTGTAAGAATTCTGCAACTAACTTGCTTCATAAGTATCTTTAACTTCTTAATCCACTTTAAGGAAACAAACTGGAAATCAAAGGAGGTGCATGATATTGCAGATTATGAAGGAAAGATAACTACAGGACTCCAACTGGCAGAAACCATGGTCAAAAATAGGCATTGGTCTCACATCAAAAGATTGGTAAGTAAATGCACATTTACACATTTTAAGGTAAAATAAAATGGTTGAAGAAAGGTATTTTTTAATGATTACTCATTTTATCTGACTTTAAAACTTAAAAAATGTTATTATAAACTGACAACTTATAACTGTATACATTTATGGGGTACAAAGTGAGGTTATGATTTATGAATACAATGTGAAATAATTAAAGTGAGATAATTAATATGCATATCACTTCAAATGCTTAGATTTTTTGGTGAGAGCATTTGAAATTTATAATTTTGAAATGTATGTTCCCATTTCCCTTACCACCCAGCCTCTGTAACCACCATTCGACTCTCTGCTTCTATGAGTTTGATTGTTTTAGATTCCACAAACAAGTGAGAATATGTGGTATTTGTCTTTCTGTGCCTGGCTTATTTCACTTAGCATTATGTGTCCCAATTTCATCCATGTTGCTGCAAACTACAGAATTTCTTTTTAAGTGCTAAATAGTATTCCATTGTGTATACGTACCACATTAAAAAATCCATTCATCTGCTGATCAACACTTAGGATGACTCCATAACTTGGTTATTGTGAGCGGTGCTGCAATAAACATGGGAGGAAGACATCCCTGATTTTAAATCTTTTGGGTAAATTCTCAGACATGGGACTGCTGGATCATATGGTAATTTTATTTTTATTTTTATTTTTGAAACTGCATGCAGCTTTCTATAATGGTTGTCCTAACTTATATTTCCAATGACTTTTTTAAAAAATTAAATTAACCAACTACCCGTTCTGGTTGTTGGATAAGAAGGCTTCCATTTTATATACACTTTTTTCTTACCCTTTGTGTAAATGGCAACTTTTCTATGTGACTAATTTAAAAAACTAAGAGACCTGCTGATATGTTAGACAACCCAAAATATACTCCACATACGACAATAAGTCTGTGCAAGCTCAACCTACCTCATGTTCCAAAAACAGAGCTTTTAGTTGTCCTTTAGACCAAAAATCCATGGCATATGCTAGCAGCTTCATGGAGACCATATTGATTCTGAGAAAATTTCCAACAAACACAACTCTGTCTATATTCTGGAAAAAAAAGTTAAAGGAAACAATTGAATCATGGCATAAAAATAGATTTGGCAAAGACCCACTGTTCTGTATGTCACTGTATGGAACCTTGAAGAGTGAATCTTCCTTTTTTTTTTTTTTTTTTTTTTTTGGTGCAATTATTTCAACATTGCCAAAATGAAGTTAAACCAACCTTATAGTGCATTCTACAAGAACAAGAGGCTGAGATTTTAGTTGGGCAGGGCAGAAACTGATATTGGACTTACTTGCAGGTGTTATGTCAGACTGCCTTAGGTTTGCTATGAAATTAAGCTCCCAAAACTCACACATACGTAAAATTTTAACTGGAGTTCAAGTTCAGCTAAGTTTTCATGTGCAGTACCTCAATCCCCCATCCTAAGTATAAAAGACTTTTAAAACCAACTCACAAATAAAATGGCTATGGTATGGTTTATTTGTCTAATGAATATTGCTCAGTTTGCTCTGTGCTAGATACTAGAAATACAAAAAAGAAAGAATACTCAGTCTCTGCCCTCAGGATATATATGGTGGTATATCCTATTTGGTTAACACATAAGTTAAAATATAGTAATAAAAATATTCTTTTTTTTGGTCGTCATCAATGTGGCTTTGCACTCTGCACACACACTAATGAACATTCCTCTCCTATCCTGTTCATGCAGACATGCTTCAAATCCCATAAGCTTCCAGCTCCAGTGCACTCATTATACTTCCCACTCCCCCAGATATTCTTAAGTGCGAACCTGAGGTCAGCCTGTCAACCATACAGGGGCTGCTCACCTCTCACTCACTCACTCACTCACTCACTCACTCACTCAGAGCCAGTTGCTATGGTGACTCATATCAAAGGTAAGAGAGTCTTTGAAGATGGCATTATTTTCTGCTTAATCTATCAAGAGTAATCAGGGTCTGATACCATCACCTTTTAACTGCCTCAAGTTTTAACAATGAATGTTCATGAACCCATTAGCTACTAAAAACTTTCCGTGGGTAGAGGAGGAGTGGAGGTACTTTTAATACATTTTCATAAAAACAAAAAACAAAAACCTAGCCACAAATCACTCAAACTAAGAGGTGGCAAGTAACACTCTAAGAAACTCAGACTAAAGATAGATTTAATTAAATTGAAAAGTTTTGTCCTTTCTCCCATTTGCTCAAAGCTCAGTTCTGCATTACTCTACTAGAAAGTCAGAAGGAGTAGAAGTGGCATTAAAACCGGAAGAGCATTCCATGTTTCAGATAAATTCCAGGTGGATCAAAGATGTTAAAAAAAGAGAAAGGAAAAAAAGGAATGAAAGGAAAGGAAAGGAAGGAAGAAAGAAAGAAAGGAAGGAAGAAAGGAAGGAGAGATTAGCGAAAAACATGAAGAATTGGAAAAAAATGTTGAAGTTAAAAATGCATAATAAAGGAAATCATTTCAAAATAATTGCTACATTTACTTTAAAAAGTTAAATTTATTCAGGTGGAAAACATCACCACAAAGAAATCCAAATGGGAAGCAACAAACGGAAAATATTTTCAGTACATATCACATAAAGTGGGGCTGGGCACGGTGGCTCATGCCTGTAATCCCAGCACTTTGGGAGGCTGAGGCGGGTGGATCACAAGGTCAAGAGATCAAGACCATCCTGGTCAACATGGTGAAACCCCATTTCTACTAAAAATACAAAGAAACTGGCTGGGCATGGTGGCGCTCCTGTGGTCCCAGCTACTCGGGAGGCTGAGGCAGGAGAATTGCTTGAACCCAGGAGGCAGAGATTGCAGTGAGCTGAGATCACGCCATTGCACTCCAGCCTGGGTAACAAGAGCAAAACTCTATCTCAAAAAAAAAAAAATGGATTTGTTACCTAATTAATAAAGAGTTCTTATAAATCAATAAAAAAGACCAACAAAGATGGCCGATTAACAACAGCTCAGGGTTGTAGCTCCCAGTGAAAGCACAGAGAGCGAGTGGATGCCGCAATTTCAGCCGAATTTCTGTGGCCCACAAACTGGGAGATTCCTGGCTGAGGAGCCACACGTGTCGCCAGCACGACCCTTTTGGCCAGCGCAGCTGTTCTGCCTGCGCCCGCCCGGGCGCGGCGCAGCGCTTCTCAGTGTGGAGTATACGCGACTGGGTGCCCTTTGAGTCGGGCTTGGCTGGTCCCATCCCCACAAGGAGAACAGCAATTGAAAGTGCTGAGGACTGAGAGTTTCACAGCAAGCACAGCTGAACCCGGGAAAGCCGAGCTCTGTGGGGAAGGGGCATCTGCCAAAGGAAAACTAAGAAACAGAAAAAACTTCATCACCAACAAGTCGGACGTTCACTCAGACCCAATCTGAAAGTCGGCAATTACAAAGACGACAGGCGGATAAATCCACAAAAATGGGAAGAAATCAGTGCAAAAAGGCTGAGAACACCCGAAATCAGAATGCCTCTCCTCCTACAGGGGATCGCAGCTCCTC